>JAAGNO010005880.1:0-56754 GCA_033439905.1 Ceryle rudis | reverse complement strand
ATGTAGTTGGCATCTAATAAACGAAGTCTGCTGATCACCTCTATGAGTGTTGATTGATTCTTCCCTCCGCGGCGACAATATTTGGAAAGGACTCAAGTTCAACTGCACAAGATGGTTTTTGAGAGGAGGGAAACTGGAAAGAAATCATTTTCATTTTTTTCTGCAAAAGGCCTTGCTTTTTGAAAAGCCATAGAAAAATGTCTTGTTTGAAGACTTAGTACTCTTGACTAGCATGAGAAAACATCAGGGTTATTAATAAATAGGTAGGACTTTCCCTATAAGACAGTGTTCAGTGCATGGGAGCTACCAGAAATACTTGAACATCAATTAAAAAAAAAAAGGTTTTGCTAAATCTTGCAAGATTTAACAGTTCTTTTTACACATTTAACAGAACTGTGCCCTGGGGAGGCAAGGTGAGAGGAAAAGGCAGAGAGGCTCGCCTATTATCAGACTTCATACTTGGAACTGTAAACCTGAAAAGAGATGAGATTTCTGAACCTATTTAATAGTTTGCTACTATTATTGCTGCTAGCATTTCAGGTTCTGTTCTCCCCTGCTTCCTCTTCTGCTTTCTCTTACTTTTGTCTCATGGTCCAACCTCTTTTTTACAGGCATTGTTACTTTTTCAACTACTCATGAGCTGATTCAGCTCGTTAAGTCAGCAGAAAGCAGGGTGGTTTTTTTGCTGAACCAGGCAGGCTTTTGCAATTTCATTTGTTATATTTGTCATAGAAGAGTCTGTACAAACTATCAAAAAGACAATCACAGTCCTGAAAAACATACAGAAAGCAGAAGTATTTAGATATATGCTTAAGCCATTACTACTCGTTCATGGCCCCAAAAAAGAAGCAGTTAAATTATCTTTTCAAGTGGAAAATAGAATAAAAATATTCTGATGGGAGCAGCATACCAGAATCACAAAACCATGCTTTCTGAAGGTCTGCACTCCCTGTCACCCTGCAATAACTGAGAAGCAGGGTTGGTGTTTTCATGTAAAGATCTGCTTGGGTGCTAGGTATTCACAAACACTGGGGAAGTCAAGGTTAAATTGACTTTCTCTTCAATTTTAAAGCTAGCAAACTTTCCTCCCCTTAACCTCACTGTTTTGAGTCCCTTGTGTTTTCCAGAAAGTACAGAGACAGATTGCATTCTCTACCTTGTTCATAAATGAAGCCCTTTCCCCACTTGCCCTGGTTTGTTCAGTTCTCTGAAACAGGCAACTTGTGTTTCCTTTCTATTGAAAATTATGATGTAACAGGTAAAACATCAGAAATTATTAATCAAAATGCTGAAATCTTCATAATGGAAAAATATCAAGGTGCTAAGCTGAGCTTTACTACAAATTTTTCTGCTCTTTTAACAACTCTGGTAGCATGAATGTTGTTTCAGACCATAATTAATTATGATAATGAAATTTCTTTCTGTTTTTTTTTGTGCGAAGTCCCAGAAGTACTTTTTTATTTTATTCCTTTAAGTGAGGAAGCACTATAGCAATCTTGATTTTTGAAACATGGTTGTTAGTGAGTCAACATGTTGCACTTCTGCAACTATACTAAGACATCAGTAAAATGTAATCTGAAAATAGTAAGCCTCCCAAAAGACCTACATTAGATATAACATCCTTGTAGGTGCATGTAGTCGGGAGTAGGATATTTTAAGACCTGCATTTTAATCTAGACATGTTTGCTGTTAGCAACAGAGGTCAGGTCTTCACAGATTATCCTGTGCACAAGGAAAATCTTTGAGTTTAATTACTCTGAGGCATAATATGGATGCTTTTACCCTTAGCTACTGATAATGCTGAAGACAAAAGGAACTGAATGATTGGTTCAGCATCTTTTAGGTAGGTTCCAGCCTTCTTTTCACCCCTAAGTATTAAGGTATTCTCTGAATAGCAATAACTATAACCCCTCTATGGTGGTATAATGATCATTACTGTACTGGTCATTTGATAGACTAGAAGAACTATCTCTTTGTGAGGAAAGCCTATTTATGGTTTGAAATTTAAATGCATATTCTTATATTACACCTCTTAAAGAAAAGGAAACCTTGTATGAGGGAATGAAGTCTTATGCACACCCCAAATATGAATATCTGTAATAACATTTGTTCTATTGACAATAGAAGCACAGAAGGAACTCTAGATGCACAATAAAAGGATGACAGTGGTAAATTAGCTGAATTTACGGCAAACTGGTGCATAATTTGGCTCAAATACCAAAAATATTATAGAGCTGTGACATTCCTTCCCCTCTGGAAATAGGATATTGAACTTCCATAAAGCAGAAATGTCAATAATTGCCTTTGTCCCATTGGCTTTCTAATACCATACAAGAAATAGACTGGGTAGAAGTTGTCAACCATGGATTACATAGATTACAAAAATGGAAAAAAGGAAAGAGAGCTTTGAGTTGTTTTGTTCTTTTTGCTTCCAGCAGTTGAACGTGGAATGAAAACAAGAGAAAAGAAAGCTGCTTTCTAGACATGTTAATAGTTTACAGCTCTTTAGTTATAAATCTTAACTTCAGCCTAAATGTCTTCCAGAATGATTGCAGTTTCCTAAAATCTAAAATTTTGGTGTAAGACTAGCTAAACAACAGAGAGCAAGCAGTTTTCAGTGTGAGAAGTATAGAAGGAGCCTCACTTGGGCATTGTCACAAGAAGACTTATTTGAGAGCCTGTTACTAAATGTCCTTCCGTATGCAGATCCAGACTCTGGATGCTTTGTTGCCATTAATTTAGTAGTCACTTCTTTTTTTGTGGGATTTCCTCATTTTAGGACTTGAGATTTATTTACATGGAGCAATTAATGAAAATCAATGTAAGTCAACTCAAGATGTGATTTAGAAATAGATCAGTTAAACATCATTAAAACCCCCAAGGACCTTAGCCAGAATCCGAGTGGTTCTAATTTAATTTAATTTACTTCTACAGTGAAGTTAGATCATTTAAATGTAATTCTAAAGGAGAACATCCACATTAGGGTTTAATGTAGTTTTATGGCTTCTCTTTAAAGTAACATTTTTAGTTAATTCACTTTCTTGATTGTCCCCATATAAATAAATCCCTAATTTTACAAGTGTTTTTAGTTCTGCCTAATCCTTGACACTTCTTAATAAGGGACTGCATAATCCATATAGCGTCTATACCAATTGCTGAGCTGGAAAACATCTGATTTCCAGCCTTTGCTGCATCTGGTAAAACTTGGTCCCTGACTATTCAGCTTTACCAGAAAACTATAGGGCAGTTGTAAAACTGGTTAAAACTAAAGCAATAGGTTTTTGTTCTCCAAATCAATTAGCTGATACTAATACAATCAGAGTCTTATCTATTATCCAAGCTCAAAAGCTTTTAAGCTGATCTGCAGGGTATATCTTTAGCATCTTCATCCAAACTTCCCCTGAGGGGTGAACCATTTGCAGTTAAATGTCATGCATGAGAAGATGTTTGAACCTTGCTGTAATGCCAAGGTGTAATTATTAGATGGAGAGCTTGAGAAGTCTCTGTGTGTGTAGATTTAAATTCCATCCTGGAGGTGCCAGTCATCAAAGGCTGCCTGGAGGATGTATAGGATCCATATATGTTTCAGCAGGCAGCTCAGTACCTCAGGCATTCAGGTAATTTTAGGTGCTTTACTTAGATTTTGCCATTATATATTTCTTCAGTAGGACTTAATGCTGATAGGAAATTACCATTAAAATACCATTTAAGCTGTAGTGTTAAAACAAATATGAACAGTTATTCTTCTGTTTTGTTTGCTTTTAAGTGGAGCTTTGAAGTAAAGACACAGAGATGAAGTACAAATAGTGATGATCCTGTGGAAGTTGAGTGGCCCTTATGGTATTTAGAGATGTAAATTTTAGCCTTGTGACAAAACTGTATGATTGATCCTGCTATGCATGGGTCATTTAGGTTCAGGAGTCGAAAGTAATGAAGTGAGTTGACAGATACGTCATTCATTTACATAAAATTGGCCACAAAACAAGTGCTTTTAAACCATGCTGGCCTTATGAGCTGCCAAATTCAGGACAGACTTTTGAGCTGAATTGCTTTTGGCTTCTATCAACTATATCGATCAGATCTCTGCCAACAGTGGGAGTGAAGACATCTAGCTCTCATGTATAACCCTATGTTTAGACATCTTAATCTAGATGTAGGTCTCATCCTCATATCATAACTTTTTACAGAGCATCAAATGTTGTGGGTTTCTTTCTGGATCTGTGTACAAGCTATATCACGATGATATGTTATATCCAACATTAGAACTCTTAATGTTGGATGGAAATCACCCTGGCCACAGAACAAAACATCACTCACATGGCTAGGTTAGATGTTGTGGTTTAGACCCATCTGGGACCTGAGCATCATGTGGCCACTTACTTGCTGTCTCCCCACCCCCAAATGGCAAGGAGAAGAGGGAGAAAAATACAAAACCCTGTGGGTTGAGGTAAGGAGAAATTAATACAACATGAAAGGAGAAGTAACAGCAACAAAACAGTGTTAGTAATGAAACAATACACAAAAACAGTGATATAAAACAAACTCAGAAACAGTGCTGCTCCTGCTGGTCCCACCAGACCACTTGTGCTTTGCTCAGCCTGCCCTTATACAAGAGGAATGACATCAATATGGTATTGAATATCCCATTGGCTGGTTTGGTTGTCTACCCACCTCCCAACTTCTGGTGAAAATTAAACCCTATCCTAACAAAACTCAGCACATTAGACTTCTTTGAAAATGCTTGCTGGGCAAGCTTTTCTTTTGTTGCCTTTATGCCAGACAGCTATGGGTGATGTGTATCACTCCAATTTTATGGGGAAGCAGGTGTTTCTTTAGTGACATACAGTTACTACAAAAGCATGAAGCCAGGATAATCTTCAAGTTGTGTCTTCTAGCAAATTCAATAGAACTGTGGTTACATGGCCATAGTTAAATCAGAAGAAAGGTTTACTGCTATGCTGACCTGGCAGGATGCAGAACTACAGCCTCATAACCTACTGAAATATGAGTAAAAGTATGGCCTCATGGGGACAAAAAAATAAAATAAAATCTTTTGAAAGGCTTTTGCTAATTCCACTTCTATTTTACATCTCAGTTAAAAGAAGGCAGTTTCAATGGCTGGATACCCACTAACCTTGTTCTGATTTTACAGTAGTGCAATAGTATAATTTTCAGTTCTTCCTTAAGCACCCAGTTTTCCAGAATAGTTTCCTATCCTTGTGTTTAGAAAGACCCTCAAACCTTACCTTCTGAGCTCTGATAAATCACAGCCTGAGGTGGTCTGGCTGGAAAATGAGAAGCCACTGAATAAAGAAAATGCTGAAATTTCACTCTCCACGGGGATTACCTGTTTCCTTAGCCTCAGAGAAAACCACATTTCACTAAATTTGGAGCCGCAGCAGAGCTCAATACAGATAATGCATTTAATGTATGCTCTGGGCAGTGAAGTTGAAACTATTTTCAAGTAATTTTCTTCAGTGTTGGATGCAGCCATCCTGTAACTTTCCCAATAACATAGAATTTTTCTTCCTCAGAACAGCAAGTGATACTCTTCCAAAGCAGCCAAAATTGTCCATGACAAAGGTGTATCATCATTTTATGTAGTGTCCTGTTTTATCACCACCTGGTAAACCTGGTAATAGAATGTCATGATATGATAGCACATGCACTTAAAAGATAATTTTTTTCCCAGTTCTGTACTCATGTCAAACACTGTTGAGTAATGTATAGGCTTTACTCTTTTTTTTTTTTTTCTTTTTTTTTTTCTTTCTTTTTTTTTTTTTTCCCACATGTATCTTAACTCTACTAAAGTAAAGACAGTTCAAACTTGATGGGAAGGCAAAAAAAGCAGATGTATTCTCCACAGAATAAAGAAGATCTAGATACTGTGTATTTATACAGGGCAACAGATGTGTGCAAACAAGACAGGAAATGAAGATATGGAAAACAAAGCAAAATTCGATGGCAAATATGGTTATTTGTTAACTGCAAAAGTGTGGCACAGAATTACACTGGATTATGTGCAGACACCAGACATTTATGTCACTTTCTATGACATTAAGCATTCAGTTTTCCACCCTGGAATCTTTGTTAATTACCTTTGACAGTGTACAGGTAAGCTCAATTACGTAGTAAATATTAATTTTTCAGTAGCTAGGGTAACATGATTTCAATGTCCATGACTATGGCTCTTGGTGACAACTGTGATTGAACAGTAGTAGAAGTAAACAGAAGGTTACTTGAATGTTTACATCTCCTCTGAAAATGTTATTTTTAGCAATGTGGTTTTTATATTCTTTCAGATTAAATCTGCAGTTTGCTGGGACAAAAATATTTGTCTCTAAGTAGGCTTTTGGCTATATATTTAAAAAAAAAGTCAATACGGTAGTATACCGATATTTAAGAATTTGGAGATTTAAAAAATGTTTTAATGCTGAGCACCTTGTGCTATTACAAAGCAGATGCTGCATGTCCCATCAGTACTGGATGACCACCTTACCTACTTTTTATTTTAAATTAGAATAAGTGTAAATTATTGCACAGGGATAAGACACAGGGGAGTCTGGCCAGATATAGTTAAATATCTGGTGCTAGAATTAATATGAGGTGAATTAGATTAGAATTAATGTCTGGTGAAAAGATAACTGTTTTCAGTGTTGTGTGCTACATTCTACATGGATAAGCAGTAACTAAACACTTTGAGCCTTTTGTATGTTATATTTCTAAAGTCCATATTTGTTACAGGGATTTTTAGCAAGGACTTGAGTTCCTTGGGATTGATAGAACAGGAAATTGCAGTCCTTCTCACATTACTAATAAACAGGTGGGAGCATTGCACAGAATAGAGACCTACTATAGAAAAGATGAACTGATCTACTGTATTTTGCTTCCTTTCTAGGGTGCAATTGATTTTTGCAAGGTTTAAGGGTGGCTAGAATTTAAGATCTTAGAAATAAATGGTTTTGGCATTGATGCTCATTTAAACAGTGGGATTATTTGGAAATTGCACCGTTGGAGTCTCTACTGTTCTTTTTTTACAGCTTTTTCCTTTTTTTTTTTTTCTTGGTGTGAAGGAAATAGTAGCCCAGAAATTCAATTATACTAGAAGAGTTCCCATTAAAATTACTGTAGAGCAGTAGGGAAGACTGCGGTCAAACTAGGAATCAGATGATCCATATAAAAGTTATGTCTCAAACCCCATCACTTAAAATTCACATAAATTCTTGGCCAAATAACAACAAACAGCAACAACTGGGGCATTCTTCTGTATTTTAAATCCTGCCTAAATTCTGAGGAATGAATTTGAAGTGTGGAGTCTGATTCTAGGGATGGTAAAGAGCTGTCTAAGAGAATCTTTTGGCCTGACAGATAGAATTACTGTTTCCAGGAGGCCTAAACATTGAGGAATGCAGTGGCTCGCTGCTGGGAATGATTTGGTTTTGTAAGTTGATTAAAACTGTAGATTTAGTGGCTGAAATAGTGTTTTTCAGCTAATTGCTGGAACTGAGCCAATGCAATGTCTACTGTGAGCTCCATATGGTAGATTATAGATTCTATTAGCAATGGATACAAAGTGAAAGTGTTGCTTAAAGAACTTTGGAAGAGGAGCTCGGTATTCCACACTAGTGAATTGCACAGCAGATATTTTTTCTTGATTCCTTGACCTCTGTAGAAGAATAATGACTTAAGGGAAAGCAATACACTTCTTAATATAGGCAGGTGGACCTCAACTGTCTTCCAGTAGCTGGAAGCGAAGTAGAGCCTTTTCTCATTTAGCAGTTGTGAGAAAAGCAAACCCCAGTCTGGAGTGTAGAGAATTACTTGTTGTCTTCTGAATTTCTCAGTAGCTTCAATTAGATGCGTCTTTATTTTGTCCCCCAGATTGCGATGAGATGTTACTCACTGTGCAACAGATGCTAGATTCTTCACTAGAACTAACTTTGTGGTGCAGTTCAGGGTTGTGATATTTACAGTCTACTTCCTGAGGTAGTTGACAGTCTGTATAAATGTTAATGAACCATCTTTACCTCTGGGTCTTGGCCTTCCCAGCTGTGAACTTTCCACATTCTGTTCTATCAAAGTTTTCCTGACCCTTACTTTCCCCTCACTGTGTCCTTGCAGTCAGCCTGCTTACCTTTGCCTCCTTCCCTCTATAATTCTGATATGCTGCCTTCTGCAGGTGTGAACTTGCAATGATGAGGATACAAGAGATGAATGTGCTTGGCAGCAACAGAAATGGTTTGGGTGTGGCTTTTTCCTCCTTTGCTGTTTCCTCAGAGGCAACCCCACTCTGATAATGATTTGCTTTTGAATTCCTTGGCTGAAAGGAACTATAAACCACAACTTTTGCAAAGTGCTGTGAGATGCAGGTGAGGCAGAAAACTTCATATGAAAAGCCAAGTGCTATATGTATTAGTAGAAATAGTTAACTACCTTGTTTCAAAAATAGCACTCATCATTATTCTGTGTAATTCTTGATAGTGTCTCTCAGGAAGGAGAGGCAGTAAACTAATATCTTCCATCTTTCTTAGGAAGCCAGTTTAAAGAGTTGTTTTGAGTATCTCTCCACTCTGTGGAGTTGACTACAAATAGTACATTTTTCTTCCTGAAATAGATGTATTTTCTATTATTATTCTGTCATATCAGAGCCTGTCTTGCTGTTACGTGCTGCAATAATGCTAATATTGTGGCACCTTCATTACACTGCTCTCTGGAAGCAGATACCTCTCATCTACAGTCTTAAGATGAATATAGGAGAAAGGCTTTAATACAGTGTCTTAGGATGATGATGACCAGAATACTTCTGCTTCAAAGGCTTTTTCTTTTGCTAGCTTTGCCAGCATTCTTTATTCAGTCCCATTGTTATTTATGAATGAAAAGCTTTAGTTTATAAAAATAAAGACACCTGAAGATGATAACTGTTGTAACAGTATAGTGGCAACATAGAAGTATTGTTTCAATAATGCAAAAAAGAAATTGAAATGATATTGATGAGGGCTTGCAATTAAGATTACTCGCTCTTGAAATGTTTTCTTTTCTTTGCCAGTAGTGCTGACTTTGTTGGTTGATTCTAAAGTGAAGATATATGTGGTCAAAAGCCATTTCTGGCTACCCTCCCAACTCCAAAGAGAACTGAAAAACAGAGGTCAGAGGTCAGACAGAGGTCAACTTTCTACAGAGCAGCTGTAGTAATATTGTAATAATTATTTGTAGTAACCAGTAATCTTACTAGGTTAATGTGTGGGAGAAATCTTTTGGAGATATGTAACTTTCTACCAGTTTTGTGTTGCTTTGTGTTTGGGTTTTTTTTGTTTTGTTTTGTTTGTTTAGGTCTTTTTTGGGGTAGTTGTTTTGTTTGGCTTTTTTAAATTTATTTTATTTTATTACAGCAAACTGAAATACCCCGAAACCTTGGGCATTATACAAACCTATATCACAAGACAGTCTCCGTTCCAAAGAGATGTGAATGTAATATCTTGAGTCTTTATTACCAATCTTATGATAAGGCCCTGGAAGTCTGCAAAACCAGGTTCTAAATGAAGAAAAGCAACAAACTATGGAAGGATAAATATGTGGGTAACAGTCATCAGAACATGGGAATGATATTTGACCATGTGGCCTACTTGTTATTTATATAATAAAAATACATTTTACTTGAGCTGGGTGGCCCCAAAATGCTTTGAAATCTTGACATTTTTTATCTCTGTTACAAGCTGTTGGAGCTTGAGTTTACATATCCCATTTGGCTTTGCAGCAGGACACAGTGGGGACATTCTGCAGGAACCTGCAGCCATCTCATTTTGCTGATCTTTATGACATGATTGCCTGAGGGCTAATAATTTGCAGTATCCTGCAGCTCATCCATGTAGGAAGTAAGCATAACCTTGTGTACTTTCAAAAATACGTGGGGTTTCTCTACTAGGTGTGCTAATTGAGTTGCTATGGAACTGGGTCTTGAATAGGCTATTGTAGGGAAGTACTGTGGAGAAGTGACAAATTCAGCTTGAGCCTGGAGGCTTTAGAATATTTCTAACAGTTACCTATATAAAGCTAGTAAATTCAGTCAGCCATTTGTTTAGATGATAGCTTACTATCAGCACCAAGCTGTAAGTGAAACAATAATTTTAAAGTTCATAGTTTCTTAAACCTTCTGACTCCTGATACCATATATTTTGTCATCCCATTTTATCTGTTCTGTTCAATACTGTCCTCTTCTATAATGTTATTGTTCTGAACTTTGTTTGTCCTGTTTGCTCTAGTTGTGCTCAAGAAACCGCTTACAATGATGGTTCATATTAGTGTTAGAAACTGACTTCCAAACCCTGCTCTTTTAAAAACCACTGTTTGTTATAAATGACCCTGCCTAATTTATAATTTAGAAATCAATTTTCCGATAGTACTGTGAACATTCCAGAAAACAAAAAGAAGATCTATTCATAGATATGATGGAAGCTGGTATGAGTATGAAAAATATTACCTGTCCAATTGAATATATATCGATGTTGAAAATAATTGCATCATATGGCCTGCTTAAAACTGGTCATACTCCATCATTCTCATGACAAAAGAAAACCACTGTGATCAGCATCAGAGGTGATAGAGTTCTATTGCAAAACATTTATTTAGTTTTGAAGAACAGCTATTATTTTTTTTTAATATAAATTTGTGTGAACAGCACTTATTTTAGGATTATGCTAAACAAACAACCCCAATTTCTCCATGAATTTTAATTTTTCTTTCAGTTATTCATTGATTGAATGTTTGTTCATTCACCCAGTCTGGGTGACTAGGAAGCTATTTTTCCTTTTTTTTCCATTGCAAGTAAGCATAACCATATGTGCTTTCAAAAGCACATGGAGTTTCTCTACTAAGTCTGATAGTAAAATTGCTGTAGAGGTCAGCAAAATGAGATGGCTGAAGGTTCTTCCATTTCCTTTTCTGCCTAGTAAAGGGCTAAATGCAGTCAATGTGTGACATGCCTGTTGAGTGTGGACCATCCCGTCACATAGAGTGCCTCTGAAAAACATGTACATTCTATACAGGGCTTTACCCTGTTCAAATTAGGTGTACTGCAAGCTATGATGCTGCTGAAGATGATGCATCATAGATCATTCTTTAATAAGATACAATTTGAACTAAGTACCAAAGCTTTATGGTTTTTATTATGTTTCTAATTGGCTTTTGCTATCTCAAAACCTAAATCTCTTAAATTTCCCTTTTACTATTTAGACAGTTTGGCTGCCTGCTATTAGGTGTCTATAATTGAAAGAGTTGACATTTATGTGCTTGCTAGGGATGCACAAGTGAAAGGAATCCAACATTTTAAAACCATTCAGCAGTGATAAAATCAGATAGATCTGCAATAACTTATGATGTGTATAGATTTTATGTTCCAGACTTCATGCTGGTGTTCTTTTATCATTAAGTCATTTGTGCCTATATAGCTATCATTTTAGTAAACACCTCTTCAATTGTATAAACGGTTGGTCAGGAAAATTAATCTGGCAGAAAACATAGAAACATTTCAATCAGTAACCATCTTTATAAAAATGTTTATCATTGGAACTGAGAAACTTTCCCATTTGTATATGACTGAGAGCTCTACAAAGTTTCTTTTTCTTGAGAGATGGACATGGCAGCAGGTCATTACTGCTCTTCACAGGAACACTTAATATTACTTGACTCAAGCTCTAAAAGTAGTTTTACAGAAATAGGTATTCTGGTCATGTATCTCTGGCAAATTAAAATCCCAGGAAAATGCTAGAAAATAGAAACTGCAAATGTACAGTGTGCAGTGCACAGTTCAGTGTGTCCTTAGTTATCATATTTTCTGACCTGAGGTAATCTAAGTGAATTTCAGATCAGGGTATATGAAATGAGATTAATAAAGGTCTGTTCTTGTAAGGTGTTATTCATCAATCAATTAACTCAGGAAACTTCTTAAAATTCTAGTCTTCCTGCTTCAGCTATATTGAATTAAACTGTAACACCCACACAGTTAAATTTTCCCCTTGAAATACATATTTTAATAGAGTATTTGAACATCCATCTGCTTTTTGAGGTGAGCAGATGTGGCCACTTCTACTGCAGTGTGAAGTCAGAAAACACGCTCTGTCTCTCTTCCTGGAAAAATGCAATATGTCTATACTTATCTATTATTTTTTTAAGTAAGACTGAATTTACTTGGATGAGTGAAAATTATCTGGATTTTCTTAAAGGCAATAAAATCTTCATTTTGTAATTTATTCCATATCTTGTAAGATCTTCATGTTGTAACTGATGCCATATCTGGTATTTATAGCTGTTTGTTTATTTTTTAATCGTGAAATGATTTTTTCATTACTGGTTTACACTAAAGAACACAGTGCTTTAAGCACAAAGGACTGAACTGCCATTTCTCGGATTTGCCTGAATTATTACTGAATGTTTCTAGATTAACACAGTAGTTATTAACTAAAGAGCACTCCACAGTAGACACCACATTTTAATGGTCATGTTTTAATATCCTATCAAAATATTGTGATATATTTTGCCATGTTTAGCTGCTTGAGTAAAAAACTATAGGGAGAGCTTAGAATTTATTTTTAGTAGCTCATGTATTTTATAAAATCTCTTATATACATTTGTATTTAGAAATAGTAGTGTTTAAATATTTAAGGTAAAGTAATTTTAAATGTACCTTTTATCCTTATGTTGGCAATACCATCATAGTCTATGATCAAAGAGTAAATTTCAATACATAAAGGTTAATAAAGCAGTGTATTATGCTGATTAGGCACAGACTGGACATCCTGTATGGGTGACACAATCAAAGTGAAGTAAGGGATACAAGACCAGTGATGGATTTAAGAAAAACTCATCAATACTCAAAACTGGTAATTTTATCTGCATACGCCTGTATTATGCAACATAGTTGCACACAGTTTTGGAAATTAGCTTTCCTAGTAAAAAAGTTGCCAGAGCAAATACTTAAAATTCCTCTTTTTAAGAGGAATTCTGTTTAACATAGATTCAGTCTTGCTTAAGTGAGTACCTAAATTTAAAGCCAAGCTGGAAAAGACAGATTTATTGGAATAACAGCTGCCACCACTACTGATAAGTGCTCAGCATCTGACTTCTCTAGCTGCTGTTAAATTGCGTACAATTCCTTAGTCTGGGAAAGTAAATAAAGATAACTAAGTACAGCAATCTATTTGAAATCGGGGAGAAGAACTTAGGTTGTGGGGAGATCTGAAAGACCACACGTAAACTATTATGCATGCACATGACTGGTGTTAATTGCAGCCTTAGCATCTGTGTAAATAGTTTTCTCACTAAAAAGCTGGGTTAATGTTATATATATTCTCATATTATTGTTGAATACACGATGTAGAAACGTGTCAGCAGCAGTAATTCCAGAGAGACTCACCTACCCCTTCAAATATGATTAACTAGAATATAAAGCTAGGAGTAAAGTAAATGGATGGCCTGGAGGGACTTTTAAAAATGCGATGGTGGAATTCCAGACTAAATAACCTACATAACCAAGGAAATGGTTAAAAAATTAATTGAGTATATGCACAAAGGAATAAAGGTGAGAAAATGATTTTAAACTCCCTATAGAAAGGAACTGGCAAACATACCAATGAACTGCCATACTCTGTACAGTGATTACTTACAGCAGACTACAATGGTAATCTAGCTCCACAAGAAATGAAGGACTCTTCAGGTAATATCAGAACCTGTACTAAGGTCACACTGAAAACAAGTAATTAGCCTTATTTGGAGACTGAGGATGTAAGATCTGCTTTAAGATAAAAGTTACCAAGTACATGTTTTTGGTGTAATAAGGCAATGCAACTACCCTTACTGTTACCATTGGCCTAGCACTGATGGCCATGAAGGAGCTTTAAGTATCTGCTCATCTTCAAAGGAGTTCTAATGTCACTTGAACCACCCACTACGGAAAGTCCTCGGAGCAGTACTGATGACATTCTTGAAGGTAAATAAGGCATCAAGGTACAAGTAATGCAGGTCCATAATGTGAAGGTGCAACATTTAATAAGTACTGGGGAGAATGTATTAGTGAAACATGGGCAAATGAAGGTGAGGGAAACTGAACTTTGTAGACTTCTAGGATATAATGGCCAGGACTGTGACACTATTAAGAATATGTAAGATGTATGTATATGAGGGGAGCCAATGACCTGTAAAAATGAATAACTGTTTTTCTAGATACTGCATGCTCTTACAAATAGCCTCTGAGACAGGTTTTAACACAGTGGTGCAGCATAGGAAGAGTCATGGGTCCAGGAACGGGCATTTGAAGAATAAAAATATTATAGCTGAAGTATTTGCCTAAAGTATTTGTCCTACTGGAAACCAAGGACACTGTTGCTACTAAGGCAGCAGCTTACAGAAGTTGTTAGAAAGCATCAAGAGATGCAAAAAATGACTAGTAGAAAAAGGGTCAGATTGAGAGGTTAGCAAATATTTTCACCAGCTCACCTCTAGGTCCCAGCACTGTAAGCAGTCTCATCCTCATCAGAGAAGCTGTATTCTGTGTACACTCAGATGACTGAGTGTTGTGAAGGCTCCAGAACTACAACACAGAGCAAGATTCACTGCTAGTAGCAGATACTGAACTGTTTTACCTGAACACCATGTGCGCGATGGATTCCAGCGATAGACTACATTATTATATTTGCTTTTCTTGAGATGTGTATGTGCTCACTCTCTCAACACAACACTGTACTGAAAGTGAAGATTAATGAGAGTAAAAAAGTTTATACTCTGGCATTGACTAGATTGTAAGGAGTAGGTACCACATAAAGCTATCTTTTATATGAGACAACTGATGAGCTGTGTGGCTGAGACATTTTGTTTATAGAGAATTGAGTCATAATCTTAGGAGTTGATATGAAATGGACAACATCACATATATGACATCACAGACATCACTAAGACTGGTTAGAGAGGCTGTCTTCTTGTCTGACATAAATATCTAACTGAAGGCATATATGTAACTAGATGGTGAATTCAAAGACAGTATGCAATACAGTCTTTACGTATCTCAATTCTGGCACAAGGTAAGAATAGACTTTACTTCTGGTAACAGTCATTTATAAGATGCGACACACACACTTTTGGGAAGTGCCTGTCTGAAGGGCACACAGACAAGAGCTCTGACTAGGGGCCTCTAGGTGTATTTTGAAAAGTATATGTTTGGCCCCAGATTTCTGTACTTGGTCAATGGTCCATACTGCACTGCAGCTGGATTTATCAAGTTCGCATCAACATGACTTTGAGCAGATGAACACCTTCTCATGGGTAAGACAATGATGGTATGGCACAATTGCTAACCAAGGTGGTCAGGAGACAAATGATTTACAGCAAAACAGAAAGGAAGGCAAACAGGAAAAGATCCTGACAGATAAGCAAGAGAGTTCATGGGGAGCAGATAAGGGAATGGCAAGCTAAACAGACAGACAGACCAGTGCAATACTCGAGTAAAGATCTTCTCATTGTGCCCAGATCATCAGGAATGGATTCATGCAAGACAATGGAATAAAGAAGCAGTACAAGATATGGCGGGATACTGATGATTTCATTAACATAAATAACATTGAAGAAAACCCCAAATTTTTGAGCAAACTCAGGAAATAGCTGTGCTGACACAGAAGAGACGGAATAACAGAGAGAACACCTGAGTGCAGAATGCAAGGAGCTACATTTTGGAAGCCTACAGTCCAACAGCACCTGTTAAAGTAAGAGTACATTAATGAATATTGGACAAAAAACATTAGAATTGCTTGCACACTTTGGGAAGTCCTCAATGAACAGCAGCTATATTCAGAGGAAAGACTGTTGTTACTGTTGAATTCCTACTGAAAACTTCTACACACAGAAGGGAGAAAAAAAAAGAGATCCTAAAATTTAGAAATAAATTGAATGTATTATAAACATCTTACATAAAGTAATAGTAACCTTCCATTTTTAATATGCATTCAGTTTGGTTACTTTATTTCACTGAGGCTGTAAGTGAAATAGGAAATAGAGAATAGTAATGAGAATTATTAAAGGCATGGAAAGAGTTCCATACATGCAGAGATTAAAAAGATTAGAGTATTTACGTAAGAGCAGAGATGAATAAAAGGTGAAATGAAAGAGACATATAAATTATTAATGGTTTAGAGAATGTCAGGAAGGTGCACCGATTTAACTGTCTCAGAACACAAGAACAAAGAGTTCACAATGTAATCATAGCCTTTCAGTTTAAAGCTGATAGCAAGAAATCATTTTTACATAAATGTGGCCTCACTGCCTCAAGTTTTGAGGCAATGAACTTCATGGGATTAAGAAACTTTACAAGGAGTCGAAGAAAGGGCTGCTAGAATGGGGGGCATATTAAGAAGCTGCCCAAGCAGCAAGAGACTTGGTTAGAAAAGCTAAAGCTCTGTTAAAATTAAATCTAGCCAGGGAGATGAAGGGAAACAGCAAAAATTTCTATAGGTAAATTAATGGTAAGAAGAAGACTAGGGAAAGTATGGGCCCCCTCAGAAAGGAGATGGGTGAACTGGTGGTAAGTGATACAGAGAAGGCCGAGGTTCTTAACAATCTTCTTTTCCTCAGTCTTCACTGTCAAGGGCTCCTGCCTCACTCCCGGAGTCACAGAAGATAATGGCATGGATTGGATGAAAGAATTGCCCATTTTAAGTGAAGATCAGGTTTGTGACCATCTGATGAACCTGAAAGTGCACAAGTCCATGGGACCCAATGGGATACACCCATGGGTGCTGAGGGAACTGGCAGATGAGGTTGCTAAGCTGCTCTCTATCATATTCCAAAAGTCATGGCAGTTTGGTGAAGTCCCCCCTGACTGGAAAAGGGGAAACATAATCCCCATATTCAGAAAGGGAAAGAAGGATGAACCAGGGAACTATAGGCCAGTCAATCTCACCTCTGTGCCTGTTAAGATCATGGAACAGATCCTCCTTGAGGCACTACTGAGGCAGAAGAATAACAAAGAGGTGATTTGGTACAATCAACATGGCTTTACCAAGGGCAAATCGTGCCTCACAAACTTGGTGGCTTTCTATGAGAAGGTCACAACATCAATAGACAAGGGAAGAACAACCGATGTCATTTACCTGGACCTGAGCAAAGCCTTTGACACTGCCCTGAATGACATTCTGGTCTCCAAGCTGATAAAATATGGGTTTGATGGAAGGACAATCCAGTGGATAAAGAACTGGCTTGATAGCCGCTCCCAAAGAGTGGCTGTCAATGGGTCTATGTCCAAGTGGAGGCCAGTGACAAGTGGAGTCCTTCAAGGATCAGTACTGGGACCGGTCTTGTTTAACATCTTTGTCAGTGACATGGACAGTGGCATAGAGTGCACCCTCAGCAAGTTTGCTGACGACACCAAGCTGTGTGGTGTGGCTGACACGATGGAGGGAAGGGATGCCATCCAGAGGGACCTTGACAGGCTGGAGAGGTGGGCCTCATGAAGTTCAACAAGACCAAGTGCGGGGTCCTTCATCTGGGTTGGGGCAATCCCAAGTACCAATATAGGCTGGGCAGTGACTGGCTTGAGAGCAGTCCTGAAGAAAAGGACTTGGGGGTACTGGTGGACGGGAAGCTGAACATGAGCTGTCAGTGTGCACTTGCAGCCCAAAAAGCCAGTTGTATCCTGGGCTGCATCAAGAGGAGTGTGACCAGCAGGTCAAAGACATGATTCTCCCCCTCTACTCCACTCTTGTGAGACCCCACCTGGAGTACTGCATCCGGTTCTGGAGCCCCTATTACAAGAAAGATATGGATGTACTGGAATGTGTCCAGAGAAGGGCCATGAGGATGATCAGAGTTAGGGTTGTTCAGGCTGGAGGAAAGAAGATTCTGGGGAGACCTTAGTGTGGCCTTCCAGTATCTTAAGGGGGCCTACAAGAAAGCTGGTGAGGGACTTTTTAGGATGTCAGGTAGTGGTAGGACTAGAGGGAATGGATTAAAACTAGAGATGGGTCGATTCAGATTGGATGTTAGGAAGAATTTCTTCACCATGAGGGTGGTGAGACTCTAGAACATGTTGCCCAGAGAGGTGGTGGAAGCCCCATACCTGGAAGCTTTTAAGGCCAGACTGGATGGGGCTCTGAGTAACCTGCTCTAGTGGGAGATGTCCCTGCCCATGTCAGGGGGGTTGGAGCTAGATGATCTTTAAGGTCCCTTCCAACCCTGACGATTCTATGGTATTCATAAAAGGGTCTGGCATTTCTTTCTACCTTGAGTAATCGTCCAATAACATATGATCTGAATGTTTAGGAATCCTTAATTTATTGATCCTTACAACAGGCTTCTTAGTCAGGAAAATATTATGCCCCTGATCTAGCCAACAGAATTGATACTGAGGTAACACTGGATGATTTGCATGGACCACAGAACGTCTTGTAGAGGAAAACTGAATTTCAGTGACCTGAATGCTATATTAGTACCTTAATATGTGAACAATCTTTTTTGCCATTATTTATTTGTGTTGGTTATGCACAGTCTTTGTGATATGTCTGGCCACACAGCATCTTATAAAAATGCTTGAGTCATATGCCATGGCTTTTCCATGATCACATGGCCAGCACATAATGGACTCGTGAGAAGATTTGCACTTGCACAGTAAATTAGATTTTTATCCTTATGACACTGGATTTCGTGAAGTATGCTTGCTAGATCTGATGTTTCCCTGAAGCAATGGAAATATTGCTGATGCATGATGCAGCATATGTCTGTCCCTATCTATAAAGGAAAGCTTTGGCTATTTTTCACTGCCACCTTCAGAATCATTGATCTATCCCAGTCCCTACTGCTTTCTTTTACACAGAATTACACAGAATTATCATAGAGGCTTGAACAGACCTTTGAGATCATCAGGTCCAGCCTAAGACCTGACACCACACCACCTAGCTAGAGCATGTCATGTACAGAAGCCGTTCACTGCCATTTTCCTATTTTTCTGTGACTGCCACATGCTGGGCTGCTGGAAAAGAAGGCTGGGCATGGAACTAAGCTGGCAGCTCCTTCCTCACTTGTGCCTCAGGAACAGTAAGAAAGGAAAGAGAGCAGGCAGACTCAATCGATTGTTTTGACAAGTCATACAGGGGCCATGTTTCTAGATGGGCCTTTCCACTTTACAGGGACATTTAGTACACAACAACAGTAATACAAGCTTGTATTAGAAATATTCAGTGGTCTCTGGCTATTGTCTGGGATGTAAGCTGTCAGGATGCAATCTGACTGCTACCTGCCAGAGGTGAGGAAGGAACTTTATGCATCAATATGATGATATCAAGCAGTTCCTTATCAAGGAAGACAGTTTAAAATGTTGCATAAATTATCTGCCTGTGTCTAACTGTCAAGGACAGGATAACAGATTGATAAGACTATGATTTAATACAAAAATTCTTAAGTAAGATATAAATCAGTAAAAATGCAACAGTGAGCCCTTTGGAGACTATTTGGAGGAATGAATGAAAATCTAGGCTTTATTGTTTGGTCATTCTGGTTGCTAATCCTGGTTACAAAATGATGTTACACAAGTGTGCATTTTTTGCTTTAATGGTCTGTATACTTCAAAGAAATATTTTTTTTCTTTTCCTCTAACCCTGCAGATTTTAGAATAGGGGGCTATGAAAAGTCTTTGAAGGCATTATGTTTCTGTGTGTCTGCTCAGGGTGAGAGAATCTTCTTTTACGGGACTGTATTATGATGTGGTGATGATAATTTCCCTTCCTGCAGGACACAATAAATATATCACTCTGTGGTTGAGTTACTAATTTTTTTTTTGAGTGTACAATGGTACAAAGCACTCTTCTACAGTGGCATGAAAGATAGACCATGCAAATAGAGTTGGTGGGGTTTTTTTTAATATCTCTTCTATCTCTGTAATCTTGGATCTGCACAAAGCTGTAAATATAGATGTAAAGCTTTGCTAAAAAAGCCATTAAAATACCTGTTCTATTGTGAGGCTTCTAAAAAAAAAAAATAAGCACACTCTTTGCTTCTGGTTCAGGCCTGTCTCTTTACATCTAGAGACAGGCTAACAAAGACAGCCGATTTCAACCCAAGAAAAAAAGCATTGGCAAAAACCTGCAACTTCTGCTTCAGAGCTCTGCTATTACATCAGCTGTAACTCTTGTGCTTTTGCTAGTAGCTTCTCTCCACCTGTTCCTGTCTTCCTTTTTTTGTAATGCATGGCTGGAATTATCACTGGTTACCAATGCCTCCTATAATGGCATAGTTCTCTGTGTCCATGGAAAATGCCTCAAATAATACATCCTGATAGTCTTCATTCTTGTTACAGCTCTGTTCCTCTTAGTTGTTCCCTGATCAGCCCTTAAGCACACCGTGATGTGAGGAACTGGAGGTCTAGGCAGCTGAACAGTTGAAATTGCATCACATGGTGTGGGAGTATGTAGAATCATCAGGGTTGGAAAAGACCTTTAAGACCATTGAGTCCAACCATTACCACTACTCTACCAAGTCCACCACTAAGCCATATCCCCAAGCACTACACCTATATGGCTTTGTGCTGTACTTGCTCTCAGATAAATGCTGGTGCAAGAGAGGAAGGACATTCTTGTTTCCCGGTAAATCTGTGCCTCATAGCCAAGACAGGTCCATATCTTCAGTCACTTCCCACTTGCAGTTTCGTACATTTACTGCAGAAAGATTTGCAATTAGGTTCTCAAGTAAATAACGTTGCAGTTCACACTTCTTTTTCCCATTATGTCTGTCCTCAGATCATTCCAATTTTCTCTGCAGTGACTTGGTTTTGCTTTATATTGACAATGCTTCTTTGCTTTGTCTCATTGTACCACTTATTTTTATGCCATGATCATGAAAGAAAATTCAAACAGAATGGGCCCCAGAACTGATCCTTGAATAACTACCATTAAGCTCTCTGGTATCAAATTGCCCCTTGCAGCACTGTCAACTGTCGAACACTCTATTTCCATTTTTCCTTTAGCAGTACCCATCTAACAATCCTCTTTTACCTTTTTCTTCTCTAGGATTATTTATTAATTTCTCACATAGCCTTGTATCAGCTGTTTTACTGAAGTCGGACAGAGGACATCTAAGGATTTTCTTTTAAAGTCAGATCTCTTTAAAAAAGAATGCTGTCAAGATTAGTCTGAATTTATTTGACTTTGAATCCATTTTGTATTTATTTCTGTGTACTAGCATCATCTGTTTGAAAGCACTGTGGTCTGCTGAGGTCCAAATAGTTTATTAGCTGTTCCCACTGCTTCATAAACACGAGCTCAATAATTGCTGCTACCTGTTCATATGACAACTTAAGACATTTATTAAAGGTTTTTTCATGTGAATGATTTCAGAATACCAGGTTGGAAATTGGCAGATACCCTATAGTTCATGAAGCCTCCTGAGTTCTATTTCTCCCTCCTCTGTGGTCAGTACCTTCTTACACTTGCATTCCCTGTATCCAGCTTTTCATTGCACCCATGTCAAAATCATTGCCCTTTCTGTAGCCTGATGAAGTATTAATTTGGTTTTGGACCTATTCATCTTGGTTTTCACCCTTTGACACAAATCAGGGAAACTGCTAACCTTTAAGACTTTCAAGGCAGTTCCAAAGGATCCTTCTCACTGGTGCATTCTCCCATAGCCTGGTAGTTCTGAGAGCATTTCAGATAGTTCCTTTGCAACTGAAGACCTGGAAGAAAATCCTTGACCCAGAAATTATTTCCAATTAATCTAACCAAGACAACTCTAGCTTTTTAGGTGCTCAGTTCATATATATGCATATACATCTATAAATAAAATTAATTCCTTGATTCCTCTAAGCTTCCTGAGGCCTCCTGATCCTTTTTATTATCACTTGTTATCATTGTAGTTTGAATGGTAGGTATGTTTTTCAAAGACATGCCTAACCTATCTTTTCTTTCAGTAGTTTCTGTCTTGAGCTAGGTTTTTAGCTGTTAACCTACCTAAGCACTTTTGCACATACAGCACTGGGCCCCTTCCTCTGACCTCTGAGTCAAACTTTCCTCCATGTTATTTTCTATTCTGTTCTAATGCTGACATGCTATCTGTGGTTTCTTGTGGTTTTTTTTAATGTTTAATTTCTGTCTTCAAAGTTCTCTGTGGTCTGAAATTGATGTGTTTCAGAACAGTTTCCTTCATTGCTAAAAAGACTGAGCTGAAGGACTGGCTTATCATGGCAGAATAATAGCTCATCAGGAATAGACTTTGTCTTTAAAAACTCTGATCTGGTTTTGTGAGTTCAATATCCCCATTAAAATAAGCTGCTCATTGGCTCAGAGTCCCTTGCATTAACATGCCAGTATTGTTAGCACCTTGAATGTAGCACCCTTCTATCACCAGTTTTGATGCACACAAACTTCTTCCTAGCTTCTGTGATATAAAATCACTTTCCTTGTCCATCTTAGAAGAAGAAAATGGATTGTTTTATTTGCCTTATAGGCTGGAGTTTGTGCCCCTCAAAGAAATATGATCCTTCACTGTGATTTAGTACTTCTATATGATGGTATACTAGGTGATACAAGATCTCTGTTGATGCACTGGCACATCATTTGATATAGTGTCTAAAATAGCAGTGCTACTGGATTTGAAGTGAGTTTGGGGTTGTGTTGAGTGTGAAGCAAGTATAAACTATGCATGTCATGTAAGATTTGCATTAAGATCCCTTGGATTTTGATTTAGAAGGGCACTGACCACTGGTCATGAGCAAAGATAAACACTTGAAATACATTTCAAAGATTTTCTTTCAAAAGAAATTGTAACCCTGTAATGAATGACCGCTTGATATATTTCCTATTTCATTCTTAAAATAAATCCACTGTTAACTGAGAGCATCTACATGTTTTCATTTTGGTTCTGGTGAAGCTGTTCCTTTTTGTTTACAGGTAGAGAGGGAGCTAAACAGCTAAAGTTTACACTGTAAATGTTATTTCCAATTTAGGGCAAATCCTGCATTTTTTTTTCATGTGACTTATTATCAGGACTCTTTTCACAAGTCAGGATTTCTCACTCAAGTAAATGAAATAAAATTGAGCCATTATCTTTTAACGCTAAGTGATAAAACCTATGAATTAGACCCTTATAATAGAACCATTAACAATTTTTAATTACGGTACAGCTGCCAGCCATAGCAGTAGTATATGATAATACATACTCATTTCTTTTTCCTGCTGTTTCAGTCTGACATATCATTATGAAAAAATATTTATGTCCTATTTTTAGTCTTAAAATTTTTCAGACAGAGAATAACCAAAGCTGAGGAGCTGTGTGAGCAGTTCTCATGTTATTTCAGGCAGTTTGAAATGTAAAGAAAACACAGTAAAATAATTATGTCTTATGGTCAGAGGGGCAATTCATGGGGCCCAGAGGGATTCAAGGTCAAATGCTCTATGGTATGCATCTGCTGCATGGCCTTAGAGCAAAAGAACAATCTCTAGACTCTTCTATTAATATAGTCTTCGCCATTCTAATTTGGTGCCAAAAAATTATTTGGAGGCATATTGTGGACCTTTAGCAATGAGAAAATTACGACAGATTCTGTATATACTGTCCAAGACTGTCAGACCCGTTTCTCTGTGCAGCCTGTTCAGAACTGAGAACTCTATTTTGGGACTGCAGATGACCAAATTAAGTACTGCTCCTAACTCCCCATGTACAGCCAAGTATTACAGATATGGATAATACATACTGTGAATAACTCCTGATTGCTCCTGAATATAGATTCCTTAGTAGGCTCTTAAGTCCTCTTTGTGCACTGTGATAGGGCATTTTAAAATTCCTTAAAGTGTCTGTACTTCTGTATGTCATGGTTGACTGTTTTATTAAGAACATATTATAATCTATATATGGAAGGAAAATAATGAAAAATATTATCAGAAAAATTAATTAATTGCCATGAGGATGCTCAATAATTCAGATTATGAATTTTCTGATGAAACATCCTTTTGAAAAAAAAATGGTCACTTTGTAAAGCTAAAACTTCCTGCAGAAATATACTCATTTTGATGAAATGTCTTCTGGGTGAAAGCTTTCCAGATGCAAAGATTCAGCCCTTCTAACATGATGTAGTCGATGATGCTTATCTGAGACAGGAAAAGATTGACAGATCAGGGGTGTAAGTTGGTTTAGTTATTAGCTCTACAGAGTTGTAAGCTATAGTAAAAGATGTGTTACCTTCATTGGCAGGATGTTGACTGTGATGTTCATGTTCTTGCCTGCTTCTCTTTCAAAATTCGGGCTTTTGAATATTGTGTAAGTTAATGATCTTGTAACTTGCTCACAAAATAAATCCAATTCCATGAGATCTTAAGTAAAACACCTGATTTGTTCTTGTTTCTAAATATCACCCAATTTAGCTCCTTGTCTGATACAGCAGTTGTTTCCTATTTTCCTTTTTCCCATATGATTTTTCTCTGGTAGATAGTGTGATTTTTGAGTCCCAGATAATGTAAATTATTTTTAATTTGCAATGAAAAGACAATATTCTTATTTTAGCATTATACACTGCTACTAAAAAGGAATACAATGAGATATCCTTTCAGGTTTTTACTCTTGTAAAAGTAAAAGCCTTTTATGAAAGGCTTTGCTGTCGCAAGATGGAAAGCTGTTGGATTTTTTAAAATATATTGCGATTATGTGTGCAAAATGTGAAAAAACTACCACTGCATTATATAAATCAAGGTTATACAATATATTAATATCTTCTGAATATACACGGTCATTTTCTGTGGAGTTGCCTTGATATGATTTGTCTTGACAGTGTTCTGCTGAGGAATAAAGAAGAGAACTAAGAAATACAGTATGACTGAGACTATGTATAACATTTAGAACACATGAATGAAAACCTTTCATGTATTAGACTTTTAAAATTGTACCTTGAATCGGTGTTCATTTTTTTAAGATAAAAATTTTCCTCTTCTAAAACAAGCTATTTTTTAAAATTTAAAAATAATCACATAGCTCCAGATAAAGCCTTAATGAAACACTTCCATTTGCTAATTTCTATATCAATAGCCTATATAACTCTGTTTCTTAATTCCTTATTACCTGGCCATCGAAATGTACTTTTCACAGAATCACAAGATCTCTATGGTTGGGGAAGACCTTTAAGATCATCAAGTCCAACCATTATCTAACTCCACCTGGGCCACTACTACACCATATCCTTAAGCACCGTATCTAGATGGCTTTTAAATACATCCAGGGATGGCTATTCAACCACTTCCCTGGGCAGCCTGTTCTAATCTTTGAATTCTACACCTTTTGGTGTAGAAGTTTTTCCTAATGTCCAACTTAAACCTCCCCTGGCACAACTTGATGCCATTTCCTCTTGTCCTATCATTTGTGACCTGTGAGAAGAGGCCAACACCCACCTCTCTACAACCTCCTTTCAGGTAGTTGTAGAGAGAGATGGGGTCTCCCCTCAGCCTTCTTTTCTTCAGACTAAGCAACCCCAGCTCCCTCAGCTGCTCCTCGTCAGATTTATTCTCAAGACCCTTCACCAGCTTTGTTGCCCTTCTCTGGACCTGCTCCAGTACCTTGATGTCTTTTCTAACCTGCAGTGCACAAAACTGAACACAGTATTCAAGGTGCGGCCTCACGAGTGCCACATACAGTGGAATAATCTTCTCTAGTCCTGCTGTCCACACTATTCCTGGTGCAGGCCAGGATGCCTTTGTCCTTCTTGGCCACTTGGGCACATTGCTGGCTCACATTCAGCTGTCTGTCAATCAATGCCCCCAGGTGCCTTTCTGCTGAGCTGCTTTCCAGACACTCCTCCCCAAGCCTGTAGTGTTGAATGCTTTTGGATCTGTTAAGTTCCATACAACTCCAACTACATCACACTTCAGTATCGGTCTTGTTGGTTAGGTGAATGGCTAAAATTATGGAAAAGGAATGTATGTGGGTATGTTAATCTTCTACATGTGTTGCTTAAATGAACAATTGATATAAAGATTAACAGACTGACACTAGTGCAAATGAAAATTTTGTATAGGTTTTAAAAATAAAAATAGACCCTTTTGGCTTTCTTGTGAGTTGTGTCAATACTTTACCATTAAAAAAATGAAAGTATTTTCCATTTCATCATTCTGTTATTAGTTAGCCCTATTGCAACACAAAATAGCAACCAAGATGCTTGATACAAAAGATACAAAGCTTGAAATAACTGTATGTTCATCACTGATTGCAGGTAAAATATATTAATATTATAGGATCTGAATTGTTTGCGATATTCAATGTTCAGTTGTCCCAGGCATCTCTTAGCCACTGTGTTCTGGTCTTGTACTTGGGGAAAGTTGTACAATCACATGGAGATTGTATTATTCTTGTTACTTAGAAATGCATGACATTTTGGAAATAACAGAATTGTAAATTTAAAACTACTTCACTTGTTACCTGAACAAGCAGCGCTTCTTCAGCAACAGATTCGACTCTTACAAGTGCCACATTAGGTTTAGGAATCACATTCAAATGAGATTGAAATTCTCGGATTGTTAAATAAACTGCTAAATTCAGTATAATGGTAACAAACGGAATATTAACTAACATTAGGTATGCTTCATCCCTTATCACCTATTTTAAAGTAAAGACAGTGAGTGATACTGCATCAAGGAATAGTTTCACCTTTCCTTTCTTATTTGATTTCTCTTGTGTTTCTGTTGAAAAATCTCAGTATAATGCCAGTGAATGTCACTATTTATTTTCACTTCCACTTTTAGAGAAGCCAATCTAGAATGTTGCTGATTGTTTTGCAGTATTGCCCTGTGTATACATTACCACATTTTTAGAGGAAATAGATGTGGGATAGAACCTGATTATTTCTCACCTTGGTATGTAATGCTGTAGAATAGATTCAGTCCTGCACTGACAAAAAATGAGTTCATGTAAGCATGCGCCTTCTTCCTTCAATTTCCTTAAAAAACACATTTTTATACTAGAATTCAATTTTATCCAGCTGATTCTCTTTTGTATTTCTTCTAATCATTTAGTCTTTCCACACAACCTTGTTCTCATTTGTCTCCAGTAATAAAAGCAGGTAAGAAAATGACAAAACATCTTCACAACTTTACCTTTTCATTTATTCCATACTGTATATTACACGTGTTTCATTACTCAGGTACAGTATTGGCAGATATGTAACCTCTTTTTTTCTGTCAGTGTAAAGCACAGGGTGATCTATTTTCTGAATAGATAGTACTCCTGAATGGAATGCAATCTAGGAAGCAGGCATGTGACTTCACAGCAGGTTTCAGTTATATTTTTAAAACAGTGGCCAAGCATAGCTGTTCTGCATCCCTCTTTTTGATTCCATGGTATGACTGAGCGACCCTGAGCTAATTAGTTAACATTTGCATGCCTTTGTTTATCTCTGAACTGAAATGATTACCTAATTTCCAGATAAATAATATGCTTACACTTACATCAATATTTGTACAGCTTTCCAAGATCTTTAGAAAGAGGTTGCCAGTGTTATTATAATTTTGTTACTCTACCTTTTTAACTGTATAACTGTACCTTTGAAAGATGGATTTTACTTTGAGATTTCATAATTGGCTCCTATGACACCTCTGCTCTGAGAATTAACATCATTAATAAAGAAGGAATTTTACTTTTATTTTTACGGAAGATTTAAAAAAATGTATTGGAAGTTGCATGTGAAGGGATGATTCATTTAGAAACACATCTAAATTTGAATATGTTTGTTTGAAAGAAACTACACTGAGGTGAAATGTGTATGGAATCTGTAGTTTTAAGCTGTTCTTAATGACTACTTATTTGGTATATGATTTCCATTAATTTTCGATTAGTTCTGTGCCACCAAAGCTTTCCCATTTTTTTTCCAAAGGACACCTTTGTTCATTTAGTACACAAGATGAGCCTGCTCTGGGGTTTAATCAAAGCTGAGGAGCTATGGAGGCCATTGTCTTTGAATAGTCTTTTATTGTGTCACCACTCCTACTTTTATCCTATTAGTGATACCGGCTTTTCACGTCCCCCTCTTCTGTTTCTTATTTTTACGGACTGTTGGCTATAGGACATTCTTCCATCCCAATTACCAGACCATCATTCTCTGTTTTTCAGGCATCTCATAGAGATGTCCTCAAAGATGCCCCAAAGAAGTGAATTTGTAAAGAAAAAAGGATAAGAAACCAAACAAACCGTGAACTTGGTTGCTCCTCTATTTTTTCTTGCTCTCTCTTCCTAGTATTAAAGGCTGATTCCTGGTCTCTTGGGGAAGCAGTGATGTATCACTAATTTCAGGGGCAATGAAACAATTGATAGACGCTGAATGTCTGACCTACTGTCTTTTAAAAATGTTAACAGTAGCACATCAAGAATATTGATGTATTAATGAACAATAAAAGAATATCAGAGGAGATCATAGTTCTGGTAAACTTAAGAGCAGTGGATATTTTATACCTTGACTTCAGTGAGGCATTTGATATTGCCTCCCAAAAGATGTTCACTGACAAGCTGAAGTGTGATATAGATGAGCAGGCAGTGAGGGGGATTGAAAACTAGGTGAACAGCTGAACCCAGATTGTTGTAATCAATGGCAGTTGGAGGCCACTAACAACTGATGTCCCTCATGAATAAATACTGGGTCCAATATCCTCCCTTCAGGTATTTATATACCACCCTCAACCTGCTGGCAACACTCTACTTTATTCAGCTTGAGATCATAGAATCATAGAATCATCAAGGTTGGAAAAGACCTTTAAGATCATTGAGTCCAACCATAAGCAGTACTCTACCAAGTCCACCACTAAGCCATATCCCCAAGCACCACATCTATTTGGCTTTTAAACACATCCAGGGATGGTGACTCAACCATCTCCCTTGGCAGCCTGTTCCAGTGCCTGACAACCTTTTCAGTAAAAAAAAATTGTCCTAATGTCCAGTCTAAACCTCCCCTGGTGAAGCTTGAGGCCATTCCCTCTTGGTCTATCATTAGTACTTGTGAGAAGAGACTATTGCCTACCTCTCTACAGCCTCCTTTCAGGTAGTTGTAGAGAGTGAAAAGGTTTCTCCCCTCAGCCTCCCTTACTTGAGACTAAACAACCCCAGCTCCCTCAGCCTGTCCTCATAAGAATTGTTCTCCAGGTCCTTCACCAGCTTAGTTGTACGTCAGTACCTTGATGTCTTTCTTGTATCGAGGTGCCCAAAACTGAACATAGTACTCAAGGTGTGGCCTCACTAATGCTGAATACAGAAGGACAATCATGTCCCTAGTTCTGCTGGCCTAACTATTCCTGATGCCAGCCAGGATGCCATTGGCCTTCTTGGGCACCTGGACACACTGCTGGCTCACATTCAGCCACTTGTTTTTTCAAACAACCACTTTTTTTCCTGAAGATGCTGTGGGAAACAGTGTTGAAGGCTTTACAGATGTCCAGGTAGACAACATCCATAGCCCTTCCCTCATCCATTAGGAGTATCACCTTGTCAGAGAAGGAGATCAGGTTAGTCAAGCGGGACCTGCCTCCCATAAACCTATGCTGACTGGTCCTGACTGCTTGGTTGTCCTGTATGTGCAGCATGGTGGCACTCAGGATGATCTGCTCCATAACCTTCCCCAGCACTGAGGTCAGACTGTGTTGTAGTTTAGAGCCAGCCATGTAGCCGCTTCACACACACACAAACCCCCTCACAGGAAGGAGAAAGGGCAGAAAAAGTACAAAAAACCACTGGAGATTGAGATAAGGAGGTTCTAATACAAGGACAAGATTTCCCTCTTGAACAATGTCTAGCCGTCCGGGTCTCCTTTGTCCTTCAGGTCTGCCTTCCAAGGAACTCTGTCAACCAGTCTCCTAAACAGGTCAGTCTGCCGTCTGGAAGTCCAAGGTGGCAGTTCTACTGACCTCCCTCCTTATTTCCCCAAGAACTGAATACTCTATCATTTCATGATCAGTATGCCCATGATGGCCTCCAACTTTCACATCACCCCCACATCCTTCTTTGTTCACAAACAACAGGTCTATGAAGAAGTCTTCCATAGTTGGCTCACTCACTAGCTGTGTCAGGAAGTTATCTTCCACATGCTCCAGGAGCCACATAGTCCTGGTCAAATGGTTTTGGTTGGCCCTACTTGTGCTGGGGGGTTGAACAAGATGATGTCCAGATGTCTTTTCCAACCTTAACTCTGATTAACTTTGACTCAGTGTTTTAGATGTAAAATAACATGCTGAGTCAAAGTACCTTGAAAAGCATCGTGTCTATGATTTAAGGTAAAATTTCAATATTGTATAGGAGATTTCAATATTGTGTAGGAGATTTTCATTAGTGTGTATGAGAAAATGCTGTTATATCTTGAAATGTCACAGAGTAGGTTTACCTCTAAATATGCCATGACAAATATAATAAAAGAGGTTTCCAGACAGCATGCCAGATGGATGTTGGAATTAGATGTATTCTTGTGTGCAAAATGAGACTCCTGTATAAGTATTTTTGTGGTGAAAGTGATAGTAGAAATGTGAAAATAATTGAAAACTGAAATACAAATGCAGTATACATTACTGATATTATTGGAACTTCATGCCTTTTAATGCAAAAAGAAGCTTTGTAAAATATTATGCTGAACTATGACAAGACTGAAGTTGTTTAAAAAGAGCCACAGTGGAAGTACTTCTGCATTAAGAATTGAATACTTTTGTGGGAAATATGGAATAAGAATCTCTAATGATAAGAATCGAGTGGACATGTAGATGTACATTTGGACATCCCTGGTATGTGAACAAGGTTATGCAGAATGTTTAATTCAAGTAGCACTTTTCTTATATTATTACTAAATTAGAGCACAAAAAAAAATTATAATATTGCAGATAACAGAATTTATTCCTAAAGTACTCTTTGATGTATAATTAGGTAGATAACATTATATTTCTTTTCTTTGAAGGTTCTTAAGATATGTTATCTTGCACTTCAGCTGACTTTATAATGATTCATTGTAGCAAATGAAATTTTATAGCATAGAAAGATATTTAGTGTGCTAAAAAGGTGGACTAAAACTAGTCTTATGTGCTATCCACAATTTTCAGTGGAATCCTTCCTATTAAGAAGAAGAGGGAAATACAGAAATAAGTTGTTAACATACTCAGAAGTCAAATGAATAGGCCTGGAAACAAATCTTGCATCTGTTCAAGAGGAATGGGAGAAGCACAATTTTCCTCCATAAAGGATATCCACAATCACTTGAAATATCACTTTACAGGACTCTCTCTGGTTTTGTAAGCTTCATTTCCCCCTAGCCTGTCTGTGCCATAGCTGTTTGTCTGCTAGCAAAGCATATCTGGTAAACCAACTTGCTTCCCACAAGTCACACTTGCACCGGTGTGTCTTAATTGTCCAGACTTGGCTCGATGAGATGTTGGAAGTTAGAAATTAAAATCTGATCCAGTCTTCTCTTTCTTTCTGATATTACAGTAGGATTGAGTGATTCTTCTCTGTGATGAGTGCACTTCTATGCACCTCCTAGCAATACTGCTTACCTCTGATGAAATTATATGCTAGATGAGGGTGTGCTAAGCAATCTACTAGTCCTTTCCCCTCCATGTTACCACTTGGTATGGCTTTCATACTTCCTGGTCATATGGCAGGCTACCAGCTACCTGATTGTGCTGCCCACTGTATAGTTTCTTAAGAGAAGGAGTATGTGCAATGGAATTTAAGGTTAAAATATATACTGTTCCCACTGTCATGTGTGTTAATGCTAGAAAATGAGAATGTAGGAGAAAGTCAGCCTGTACTTTTGTGGTGAGTTTTGGACTGCTCCCATAGTTCAGGCTTTGATACATGTGATTATGTTCATCATATGTTCATCTTGGAGGTTTTATTGATCCTTTAGACACCTTGCCATCTGGTAAACTAGAACTTAATTTGTTGCCTGTTGAAAACCCACTCCCAAGTGAGGAGAATAGATTAAATGCACTCATAACACCATGTGTTTCTGAGGGCACATGCTACTCTGCTCTGTGTGAGCTGGAATTTCCAAATTTTTAGAGGCTTTGTGTTGAAGTACATTGCAATTGTACACAAATAAAGAAAGGGCAAAGGCAGAAATAAAGGTGCCCAAGGTCCTCTTTTGCCAGAACGGGCTGGTGTTGCTTAGCCAGGCAGATATAGTAAAAATCATTACTCACCCCTATGCCCTAAAACTGAGGAAAGATCCAGGGAGCAGTTCCAGTTCTAAATAAACAGTTCTGCCTGCTTATCTTTCAGAAAAAGAGACTCTATTCTGATTTCAGACTCTTCAAAGCACTTCCCTATGCCTACCAGCACAGTTTCCTTCTTCAAATAACACTACTTCATCACATTCAAGACTGGATCATATTCTTAGTAGTGGTAAAGTCAGTCATGTGGTGAGAGATAGATTGTGTCACTGATTTCAGCAGAAGGTGCCAGACACTGACTGTATAAAAAATTCAAATAATTATATGTATTTCTATATATTAACATAGACTTAGGAAAATGTCTTTATGACCAGCGTTAAAAAAAAAAATAAATCTTTGACCCTTTGTTTCCTAATGCTGCTATGTTTGAAGAAAGTTATTTTAAAGGAATCCTTTGAGAAATCAAGTGTAGGTATTAAAAAGGGAGACACATAGGCAAACCAGCTTTGGTTTGCTCTTTTGTATAGCTTGTTCATTTTGATTGTATCTTGATATAAATGCTTGTCATTAAGTGCTCATGTACCTTACAGGCAGCATTTGATGTTTTCTACTGAATGGAACTGGATCAGTTCCAGTAGCAGATACTGTAATATTTATAATTGACTTTGACAGTAGATTATGTGGAACTGACTGTCCTAAGGCATCAAAATAAATCACATCAGCCTCAGGTTCTCAGGAATTGTGGCTCTTGCTGCTTTGACACTGGTGCTATAGATTCTTTCACTTGTTAGGTTTGACATTTACCCTTCTTTCCTTTACACTCCTACCCACTCACTGGCTAAATTCTTCCTTGAGTTTTAGAATTCAGTGGCACTTCAGGGCCAGAAATGTCTGATTACATGAAGAAGAGGAAGAGAGGTCCCCTTGTATTTGCAGACAGTGAAGTCACAGTTCTTCTATTTGTTTTTGACAGCTGTGATCATAGTGGTTCATTTTCACCTACTGTTGGTGAACATACTCCTCTGCACAGACCTACCTGTGTTGTCATGCTGGTCATGGTAACATCAATTGCTAAACAGATTGAGAAAGGGTAGCAGCTCTCTTCAGAGACCTTCATGTATGTTAACATACACCCTAATCCAGGCTCCAGTTGTGTCAGCGATACAGGAAAGTTCAAATTGAAGGAATTGCATGATCAAAATTACAATTCAAATGATAGAAGAAGAGGAGACAGTGAAGTACTGCCTACATTTACCTGAAACCAACTGCTAGTCTCATTTGTGTTGTACAGATAATGTCTTTGCAAGTGCCCTAGTTTCAAAGATCTGCATAGGCACAAAGTGAAGGAGCACTCTGATTTCTGTTAAAAACTTCTGTAGTTATTCTAGCCTGGTCAGGTTGTATCAGTCCTCCAGTCATTTTTGGACAGATAGTCCTGGAACACCTCATATTTGTCTTTCAGAAAAGAGTCTGATGGCATCTGCACCAGGATGTACTGGAGGGACAATAGCTGTCTTTTCAGATTTTCTCATTACACTATGACATACTTGCCACTCCTAATGTCAGTTCTCAAGTGTCATGAGCTGTGAAGGAGCTGGATGTCCCTACCTCATCCTTGTCTTCACATGTAAATGCAAGGAATTGCACTGTGTGTGAAGAGCCCTGTCAGAGAGTGTCACACAAAACTGTACCATTTCGTTTGCTGAGGATTCATTTGCAGCTACAGCAGGGACCAGAGAGACCACAGTTTAACCAGTAATGACTGAAGCAAGAAACCTAGGTGTAGTTTGGTAGACAGGCATTCAACAAAGTTAGAAGAGGCTAGGTGCAGTGGTGACTAGATGAAATATACTAGATCATGACGTACCTCAATTGTAGGGGATGATCTGATGGTCTCTTTTGATTTAAAACTTTACAAAGCTGTGAAATATCTCAGTGCTATTTCCTGCTAGAATAAATGTCTGCCTTTTGCATTTCACTTCATGCAGTGAAAATAGATAAAGCATACAAACTCTATGGTGAATCAGATTTTTTTTTTTAAATAAAGTTTTATTAAGTCAATGGATTGAAACCACACATACACTGTGCATTTTTTAGTACAGTGGCACATTTCTCATTTTTCTCTGCAAATTTTCCCAGGTTAGTATGCATTTCTGAGAATAGCTGACACCGTATCAGCAATAGTTTAAGTAGTAGCTAAACCAGAAGTTGGAGGGTCGGCCTTTATCATCACTGAGAATGTTGCTTTATTTTAGAACCTGTGCCAGCTCTTGAATCACAACAGCTCAGAATGACCTTTCTCCATAACTACTGGTTTATACCACCTATACCCCCAAGGATGAGCAGAGAAACTTTTAAATTAAAATAAAAGATATTTGGAAATTTGCCTCTAGGAGAGAAGAGGAATTTGTGAGCTGACTTTTAGGGAATACCTCCCTCTAAAATTTCTTAACCTTTTAGAAATGTTTTGGCCACTAATATTCAGTCATCGAGATTCAGTACATACGAGATTATTTATGTCATATGTTTTTAAATTGATAATATCACTTTTTACTAATGAAAAATGTTAACAATAAAATAAACCTTGGCCTTTCTAATATATTACAAAAAGATATAGAAGAAACAACAAAAATGGAAAAGTGAAAAAACGCAGAAGGGTCTTTTTGTTCCAGTAAGAATTTCTGTTGATGTCTTGCAAGCTGCTCTTGTCTCATGTCTCATGTCAATCCTGAGTCTAATTGATCTTAAGTAGTCTCAGCAGGGAGCACTTTCCTGGATCAAGGCTTTGTTTATTCCTGTGTGTGCTGAGATGCTTTGCTCTGTCCTTTTAGTGTGAGTGATTCCCAAACCATTGGGATTCCTGTAATGAATGAAACTCAGGCAATTACTTCTTTTATTTAGAAATAAGATTGGACATCTCGGACAGCATTTTTTTTCCTGTGTATTTTGGCACTTGCAATCAAAGCAATATACCTGGTAAATCTCTTTTGAGATGTTCCTGCCTCAAAACACATAGAGAAATTCTGTTTTATACAGTTTGATGCTAAAAGAGGATGACAGCAAGCCCTTTGATACTGATTTGCAGAATCATAAAGAATTTACTAATTTCATTAGGGTTTTTTTATGTTGTTTGCTTTGGGTTTTGTTTTTTTTCTTATGTGTGTGTGTTTATATGTTTTGTTTTGGTTTTGTTTGTTTTTTGTTTCCCTAGTCTTTTAAATACACTTCAATATGTAATGGTTTTAAGGGAACATTATTATTAAATCTAATTACCTGTAGTCTGTCAGTCCAGGGAGCCAAAGGTTTTACATTTTTAATTTGGACTGCTGAAGCTGTGGAAATATTTCATTTCTTCCAAGGATAATGATTAATTTTTTCTGGGTTATTTGACAGTATTTCCTTGGGCAGTGCTACACTTCAGACAGGAGTAAATCAGATATTTATAATAACTGAGCATATACAAATATTTCCACCTTTGTGTCATTTGCAGGTGCAAAAGACTACCGCAACTGATAGTTTCTCGGCAACAAATGGAGGTCTTAGTTGGACTTTCTACTACATTTACCAGTATTAATTTTGACCTATCTGATGAGGAGATTAGAAAACATTTTTAAACAACTTTACAGGTCAAAAAGTCTGCATAGGTGTATTCTGATCTAGCATTTTGATTTAAGGATACCTTAGTTTAATTTAAACCCATTCCTAATCAGTTTAAGGCAATTTAAAATAAACCTACTTTAAATATAGTGCTTTGAGTTGAGTTACATTTAGTCATTTTAAATGTACACCTAGTTAAAGCAGTACTATGTTTTCTAGACAGTTCTGTAGGTTTCCATCTAGGTAAAGAAAACTGGCATCAGAATCAATTAGTTTTGGACAACATAAATTCCTGAAAGATGCAGCAACTGGAACAAAGTGGAGTTTATCCCATTTTGGGTTGGTCATTTAGTTATTTTCCTTGTGCAAAAGTCAGACCAATTTGACTCTGTTCTCACGTCCAATGTTCTCAAATATTTCTCATATAATTGTTCTCATCCAATGCAGTGCCTTGACAAGATATCGCCTGTCAGCTGATCTATAGTCACTGCACATGAGAAATTATGTCAGTTAGTTTAGATTTCATGGAAAGATGGCTAAGCTAACTTTGGCTACCTCACTATTTGTTACAGGCTGAGAAAACTGACACAGATGGTGGCCATGGATCAGCTGATACATGGAAGCTTGTTACCCTGTTGTTATTATTCTGTGTGGCAATTTCTGAGTTTCCAGACAGGTTATTTTGTGTATCTGAGTAACTTCCTTTAAGATGTTAGTCTATATTAAATAGAAGCTATTCCGTTGATTTGCATATACCCAAATTAAATTACTCTATTTTAATGCTTCTGTCTACTGTATCTCCAATACATGACAGTAATTTGTATGTATGCACGTACCTCTAGGAGTTCACAAGGATGTAACTAATTTGATATTACAATTAAACTTTTGTTTTGACAGTTTTTAAAATCTACATGTGCAAACAAAATAAATAAGTCATTTGATCCTCAAACTGTCACAGCTAACAATAAATATCACTTGTGCCACTGTTGTAAAACCCCACAGTAGACAGAATTAGAACCTGTAGATGTAAAGAATGAGGAAATTAAGTCTTCTGGTTCATGTTTATGCTGTAGCTCTGCGTGCAAGGTCACTACTAATAATTAAATCAGATAGTTAATAATTGTTAGATTAAAACCAACATTGCCACTAAACTGTGGAGCTTACATGGTATGCTTGTCCGCTTTTTTACACAACCAAACTTAGTAACTTACCTTATTGCTAAAAATGGATACGTGTCCTTTTGTATCTAAGTAAAGCTTGGTTCTCTTCTTTTCTTTCCCTTGGTATTTCCAAATACAAAATTCATGTAAAACCTTTTATTTTGCCCTGCTATTATAGCCAACTCGAATACCACAAATACGCAGACATCATGTGGTTTCCATAGCAAGTGGCTATGATGATCTTAGAACTGTGTGAACAGCAATGATTAAGTTGTTGACTTCTTCATTTTCTTTTGTGTCACAATTGAGAGGTACCCCATAGTATGGCTCCAACGTTTTGTTGCAAAGAAATGAAGCTGAGACAGTGCTTCATTTTTAATGGCTGAGTCACCTGCCTCTGTCTCAACACCAGAATCTCATTGTAGCACTCCTCTGAAATTCAAGTTTGTTTGCACGGATAGGCCTGAAGCCTGTGTTAATGTAATTTATATTATTATAGTAGCTGATAACAGTGAATTTGGATGTAATAGTATTTGAAATTGCATGGTGTCTTTGATTGAAGGATTTAAAAGTACCTTAGAATGCCATATTTAATTAACTGATACCTCAGCATTACCAGGAGCTTTGCTTGGAAAAGATTATGATGTGCACAGATAGAGAAGGATTAGACAGTAGGTCATGAGAAATGTAGAACATTTCTTTTCAGTGTTTTCATTCTGAAAACATTGCTTGGTTACATTTGTCTCTTCAACCCAAATATTTACATTTCTAATGAGGGGAGCGGTATATTTCTTTTAGCTCAGAATTAAAAATACCTCAGGTTTGTTATTGTTATGGCACACAAGGGAGTGATTGCTCTGCATGTATAAAAAAAAAAAGAGGTGAATCTGAAGAGACTTTCTTGTATCCTCATAAAGGACAATTATACAATTAACATTTGAAATTTATAGAACTGTAAATTTTGGTATAAAAGAAATAAAATTATAATGTAAGATATTAGGAAGTGTCGCTCAGTGCCAAGAAGGCGACATCAATGCATCATAAAAAAAGATTCTCCACACTCCTAAGTTGCAAAATAATTTTACTCATGACATCCCAATGTATATAAACGTGAATCATTTTTAAGTTTCTGTCCATTACAGAACAATCTGTTAGCATTTAATGAGAATACTGTCAAGACTATCTAGGAAATAGTTTATATTTAAAGGGATGTTGCAATTTTAAATGTTATAAAATTAATAATTCAACATGCTATTATACTTTGATACTATAACTTGTCCTGTGCATGTGACTTTTCTGCCTGAAAGGAATCCCACTCAGTTCAGAGCAACCCTTTGGGGGCAGCTGGATTTGTTTGTCTGGGATGCCATCTGAAACCTGGCCAAGAAATGTGGTCTTAGTACTCCAGGCTACTTATTGATCTGGTGACTGTGTTGTCTATAAGAACAAAACCAACCAAACAAACCAACCCAACCCAACCAACCAACCAACCAAAAACCCAACAAAACCCCCCCACATTTCTTTTCTTGTAGGCTTCAAATGTCTGTCTCCCTTGCTGGCTGCACCTCTGAAAAGTAAGATCTTTATCATTGTCCAAGAACAACTGTCTCCTTTTTGTTTTGGGAAGCTTGTGACTAGATAAGATGAGGATTTAAGAGAGCTGGATTCTATTTTTAGGTTTAATAGTAGCTTGTCAAGTTTTGTTGAAAGTATTTCACAGCTCTGCCTCAATTTCCATATCTGTAAAATGGGCATAATGATACCAGCCTTTTTCATGTGCTGCTTTGAAATGTACAAATGTACTGAAGAAAAATGCTGCTATGACCTTTTCTGTAGCTATTATCTTACTGTAAAAGGCCTGATTCTGTTAGATGCTACCTGAATGGTAATGAGACCTCTTAATGCTTAGTAATGCTGAATGTTTAATGTTCAGCATGTGCTCAGTACTGTGCAGGAGTACCAAATAGTAATGCTTTTTTTACACAACAGGCTTTTCTTTATTTTGTCTGATTACAAGGCTGTGTTATATTTTCTACTTAATATTTTGGAAGCCTTCAACTAGACTAACGGGAGGACTTTCTCCATGGGGTTAGTTTTGCATTCTGTTCAAAAGAATTAAGAGTGCACCTGAACTGATGCCACCACTACTTCTAATGTGAAAATACATATGCTTTCTCATTGTTTGGGACTAAATTATCCTTGAGGCCTGTGCGTAACAGTTAATTCTGACTGCAGCAATGCTCACTAATACTAATGAGTGTGGGTCAGATGCATGACAGGACGCCTTTCTGCCAAAAAGCAAATCATACCTCCTGCAGCTGCTGTTTTTGCTGTTCAGCCCAGAAGGAATTTTGTAGGCCTGTTCTTTCTATTCCCCAGAAACAACCCAGTGCTTCAGGAGACAGATGAGGCTGAAACTCATTCCAAGCCAAAATGTTGACATGTCAACAGAATCCTATCAACCGTTTCTTGAAATAAAAATATATTAATACATAAATACATGTAATTTCTCTCTTTCTGACACCTCCTATACCCCATCTCCCAGATTGAAGTGCTTGACATATTAGTACACTTACTTGGTAGCCTGTTAACTTTATAGATAATATAAGGAAACTGTTTAATAAGTTTGTACTACATTTAAGCAATTTGTAAACTGCCCTTTAGCAGTCAGCTAATAAAGCTTTTGAGATAGCTGAAGTAATTTACTAATTCTAGGATGGAGAAGGTAGTGTGAGATTACTCCTGTCCTGAGGTGAAGAACATTTATTCCCAGATAAAATTGCTTTGTTGATTCCATATGAAAATAATACTGTCTTATTCTTTCTGAAGCTGTGGGATAAAGTGACAATAGTAAGGAATCCATTATTCCATCAACTCCTTTTATCTGCATAAATAAAGAAAAAGACTGAAAAGGGCAAAAATCTCATTAGCTAGAAGTAAGTAGTTATATTTTTTTTTTCTGTAGGTTAACAGCTGTCTAGAGGATAACATCAAAAACCTGTTCTACATTGCTTTTTTTTGGTCTTGGGCTGAAATGGATTTTTTGCTACTTGGCCTTTTTCCCAGAGATTCTTGGGAATTTAACTCAAATAATTTGGAAGGCTTTTTTCCCAGCTGAAGAGTGGATTGTTCTAGGTGTATGAATTACACTTGCTTTATTAATGATTCTTTCACATGACAGCATAGTGCCTAAGGCACTAAGGCCTAAGGCATCAAATAAAGACTCAAGTAATTCTGTTTAGAACTTGGCTGTTTGATGAAGCTGCATCCTTTATTGTAGAAGTGCCTAATTTTATGCTCTAAGCAAGTGACTTGTTTCAGAAAATTTCCAGTATGATTTCTTTAGGCGACAAATTAATGGCAAGTGTCATGAGAGTCAGCAGCAAGGAATGGAGGCAATTGGTCCAAATATTGAGCAATCTGAAAGAAGCTAATGACAAGGTATGGCTCAGAAGATAATACATGGAGGGTGCAAAAAAATTCTGTGCAACTCATAAAGAAAGATACAATTCTTAATCTTAAGAAACTGATTTGTTAGTAGGGAGGGAAAAGAAATTATGATGTTAAGATTACAGGTTTCCTGATTTGTGGTGCAATCAATCTTTCAGAATTTTATTCTCAGATATCATGTATGGCCACCTCTAAGCATGAACAAAATCATCCTTAATTGTTTCTGACTTGCTCTTTGGTTTATCTTTTAGAAGCTGATCTATTAGGTGGTAACTGACGAGATGAGGAAGAAAGGGTTATTTTAATTCAAATGGATCTCTTTGTGTCAGCAGGGTTTGGCTGAATTGGTCCTTTTAGGACCAACAGGTCAGGTATCTAAGAGAGTTTCAGGGCTGTTTTATTTAATTTACACTTTAAAATACCCACAGCCTGAAATTCATGATCGATTGTACTAATGGGGACTTGCATGTTGACTTCCCTACCTGATTTGGAGAACTCAGCTTGAGACAAGGTTCAGTTTACAAGATGTTTCAAAATTATACTGGACCCACATTCTGGCTACACAGGGAGTTGTGAAGGAAATTGACAAATGAAGAGCCTAGGGGTATGTGTTGACTTCTTGCTTTAAGGAGGAGTATATGGCTTCTCTAGCCTGAAAACCCTTAACAACAGCTTGTGAAGTTACCTGTTTCATGGACCATTAGACCATTACACTAGAGAGGCTCCTTATGCCTTAATTTCATGTTTATATCTTTGTACTGATGGATTACTATATGCAACAAAGTCCTTTGTAAGACATTAGCACAAAAATGATTATTTTCAATTGCAAGCCCATAGGTATAGGTGCTTCTTTAATTGCATCCAAAGCACATTCTATTCCCATAAATGCCAATTAGAAAAAGCAAAAAAGAGCAGTGGTTTGTTGGCCAGAAATCAGTAGAGGAGCATCATGCAGGAGTACCACGGATAACTAAGATGGGGTTTGAAGGCAGCCTATCCATGTTAGTATAACACATGGCCTGGGCTCTGCTGAGGGAGGCTGTTTATATCCTGCCATAGCAGCTCATCGAGCAATAGTATGACAGTGTGGGGAATGTGCCTCTGTCAGGACAAGATTTTTTGTTTCATGAGTATTGTTTATGATCAGAAACTTCAATGTAGAGAACAATATCCATTTTATAGTAACACTAGGAAGATCTGGGAAGCAGAGAGAGGCCAGTCAAGGTCTCAGCAAATGTTTCCACTGTGGTAGAATAATAGAGTTTCTGCTAGCACAATCACTGATTTTCATGTGTTCCCTGCTCAGCTGCTGATAAAAGAAGAGGAGGCAGGGGCAGAGATAGGAAAATTTTGAGCAGAGGAAGAAGAAAAAGAATAGTGTGTTCTGACACTGTAAAGGAGCCATATCCATAAAAGAAAAGGACATATGTCCAATGTACTTCTGGAAAAAGAAGACAGCTGAAGGAGCTTGGGCACAAGTGGAGTGTTGTCCTTCCTAAAGGACACAGACCAAATCCAAGTGCTCCAAGGGAGAGGTTTTTCAAGTATTTGTGCTTTTTTACAAACATTGCAATGCTCTAGTGCTAGCTGAGATTAAAGTACATGTTGTAGGAAATTCCTTTGAATGTCTGATTGTGTTTTTTTCAGCATGAACCAGAACAGATACAGCTAGGTATAATTCTGGGAGAATGTGCCTAACAGCTGAGCTGAGTTGGGTTTTACCACTGGTCCCAGGCTCTGAGCAGTTGGATTAAAGGATCACTTGCAGAGAGGCTTCAGTCAGGATTTCTGTGTCCAGAAATGTGCTGGAGAGACTCAGAGTAAAGACAGTATTTGGAATCTTGCCAGATCCAGCTGGCTTGGAAAAGTGTGGGATGCAACTGTTGGGTCCAGTTACAGAGATTGATGATTGTCTATGAAAGGGTCTCAGACAGGAATATGACAAATAATAATTTGCCTTTCTATTACATTCTTCCAAAATCAGTAATGGGAAAAAATATATATGCAAATATTTGCTTTCTCAATAAAGAGCTGAGGCCATAAATAAAAAAGGTAATATATTTGTGCTTTTTTTTTTTTTTACGGGGAAAAGAGATGTTTCCCTCCCTCTGATGTTTTCCCCAACTTCCCAGTTTTTAACAGTTTTGTAACGGAAAGAGAAAGGAATCCTAAAGTGATGTTAGAAATGATCAGTTCAAACTTCTCACTGTTTGCCTGTCACCTACCCCTGTCCCCAGAGCATGCTGTTTGTTACTGATGGAAATGTGTATGTTTCCTTCAAACAGTTCAATTCAGACAACATGTTTTGGTTTTATTTGCATTTTTCTCTTTGAGAAGTCAACACTTTAACATGTACTAGGTGTTAGTCTTTAGGAGCTTTCATTTAGTGTATGTGTTTGTGAATCATGTTTTTAAAGACAATGTATCCTTAAATAGTTTTTGACTAGCATTTCCTAAAGCTTCATTTTTTCTGTGATTTTTTTCCCCCCTCATTCCTTAGTGTCTTTGAAATAAAGTTGCCTGTTGGTCCTTGAGTGTTCTACATTTGAGTCATAAAAAAGAGTTGTGGGGTTTGCATTCATTTCTTTAGGAAACTCAGAGATTTCTACCTTCATGAAAGGCCCATTTATTCTAGAGAACTCAAAATCTCTGCTAAATCCACTCTAATCTTCTGTCTAAAAGCTTAAAGCCCTCAGGTTGGTGTCTGCTCAAAAGGACAGTATCTCTGCCCTTTCTATGAGCCTTTATTGACTGTAACACATACCAGCTACTGAGATCTCTCTGATAAATATGGTCATAAGTAGTAATATTTTGGATTTTCAGTTGGTAGCTGTTGACAAGCAGGTTCCATTTTGTGTTCTTAGCTGTTTGTCTGTTGTCAAGCTAGTTTGAATTCTGATGAATTACTACTTCGTAGGATCTATAACTTGCTTTTGTAAGCTTTGTAGAGAAAAAATTATCTACTGCAACATCTATGCTGAAGAAGCAGTTGGAAGGAAAAAGAAAACATACAATTTTCTAAGTAAGTATATGTTTTGAGTTTCTGAGAGTGATTCTGTCAGCCTTCTTGGGGCAGGAGACCTTTCAGGGTGTTTTGTACAACTCCACACACATCACTTAGGCAGGCAATGTATACATTCTTATTCACACCTAAATGCAATGCCTGTCATTGGAGGCTCATTTATGTTACAGTGGCACTAGTAGATCAAAATGGTTCCTGAGCTCCTATTGTATTTTCAAGGCTTGTTTTTGTCTTTGTTTTTGTGTAATACTGATGACACATCCGTTACACATAAAGGCCTTTTAATAAAACTCTTTTAGCAGGAATGAATTTTGGCACTTGCATCAATGCTGATAGCAGAGAGCATCTGCACTGTTTGCTGTGATCATGCAGAGAAAGAGTTGACTTTCATTTCTACAGCAGTTATGACTATAATTTCCCTGGATTACAGGCTACTTTCATTTAATTTGTGCTCAAGGGCCCTTCACATAGAGTGATTTCTGCTGGGTGAAAGATCTTGCTACAGCTGAGAGGTCACAATATAATACACTCTATTGATTGTAATGAATACTTGGTATTTGCTGCATTCAGGATGCATGAAGGAATCCATTTTAAGTCCTGAAATAAAAGTGAAATAGAGGTTGATTGTACCTACAGCTTGCAGTTGTATTCATGGAGGCTTACTATCATGTATGAGAGGTCTTGACTATGCAAACTCATTGTTTTTTAAGTTCATCTTTATATAACAGCTTTTTTTTTTTTTTTTCTTTTTTTTTGTGGTGTTATCATTGCCTGATGTGAAAATAAATCAAGCTCTGCAGAGGGAGTGGTTGTGTGACCATTAGTGCTTTGACAATTATTAAAAAAAGATTATTTAATGCAATGTGAGAAACAGGATGGCAGTTTCCATGGAGGAAAAAAATATTTGCAAATTCTAACATGAACACAACCTTTTCCAGCAGGTGATGAGTGAAAATAAATCACTTCCCAATGGAAAAGAAATCAAACAGTCTACAAGTGTCTTCCCAAAAGACTGAGAACAAGAGGATAAGGACATGGCTATTGGACCATCTGTGGGTTCCCTGTGTACATTGGTCACAGGCTCTCAAATTGTTTTCATTTAAAAATCACTGCTTCTAATTTAAATTAAATCCCATATGCATTTATGAAAGAAGGAAAAGAACCAACTGTCAGGCTGCAGGTGGTCAAAAATATTCTTATTGATGAAATGTTCCTTATGATGAGTAATACAGCTGGAGATCAGTTTTGTTTGTATGACCTGACAGCACTTTGTGAAGAAGCCACAACTCTGGTGTTAGAATAGGCACTTGCATATATAACATCACTGCATCATACTTCTTGACATGACTAATGTGACCATCTCATGAAATGAGGGACTTTTTTCCCTGTTTGAATACAGTAGTCTTACAGAAACCCATCACTCCTGCAGGAGTTAATACACTAAAGAAGACACAATGTTGTGTATATTTATTTGTTAAAATCCAATAAAGTATTTTAAAAGGGGAAAAAGAACAGCAGAAAAAAACCTCAAAATCCAGACCCAACCAATGTGGTGAAATCTATAATGATATAAATCATGCAACATTGTTGACTTCACAGTCATGGTACACCTGCACACTACGGTGGAATTTGTGTTAGATTTGCCATGCTAAATCAGACTTCATATCAATCTACTCTGCAAACTTGTTCCTGAACATAGACAGCAGCAGATGTTTTAGAGGTAAGGTGGGTGAAACCATCTGCTTCATATAGAAATGAGGCTAATGTGTTCTTTATTTTAGGTGTCCTCCTGAGTGTTGGTTAGATGTAGTTTTAGGTCTGGAAGCAGAAAATGCATTATTATTTCACAAAATTCTTGGCCTCTACATATTTTTGCGGTTTTTATAAATGCAAATTTGTGTATAGCTTTTGAGAAAAATTGCTGGGTTTTTTAAAAGCTGTTTCAGTATCAAGAAGTCTTTCATCTCTAGCAAGAAGGTAAAACTGTGTATCCAGAGAACCCAGATTTGTAACAGCAGCCCCATGATGATACTAGAAAAGGAAGTGATGACTTTTGGAGTTCTTTTTAATGTGATCTCATATGTAGGAATAATGTTTACATTTATTTATATAATGTTTTACAATGGCTGTAAGAGATAATTAAACACTTTCTAGACTTTCTGAATTTTCTGTTGATAGTCCTGCTTATTTTCAAACTCATAAGAATGAACACAAATTCAGTGAGACTATTGAGCTTCAAAGTGTGTTTCCTATGTCTGTGTTTAGGTCAGGATGGACCAAACTCAGACATTAAATACCATGCACTAATTAGATGTATGTGAAGAAGTTTGGATATTTATTGTCTCTGTGAAAGAGTGGTTATTAATGCATAAAAGACTAAAAAGTTACAGAAATGGTATTGTCTTTACTTCCAATTTAGCTGCTCACCTGAGCAACAATTCTCAATTGTTTAGAGGAGTAGGACACTGTGGGCTGGTTTGGACTGCATGATTTTGGTCCCTGTCATCCCTGGGGTTCCTCCAAGGCCAGGTATCCCTGAGAGGCAGAGTTATGCCTCTCTCTCTTTGGGCTAAGGTGAATGAGTATTATGAGGTGGAGGGCATCTTCCAGATTATTTGAACTTTGCTGACTGGAAGACTGTTGTGAGCTTTTGCTCTTTCGGTGTTTTAGTGAGTCACTGAGTAACTACTACTGCGTAAATTTGTTCTGCTATTTCTATCAGTTATGTTTTTTCCATAAAAACTGTCTAACTGTATTTTATCTAACAAAAAGTACATCCCTAAGGACTACCTAGCAACACACAGAAGGTCAGACTGTGGGCTTCCAACATCAGCCTAATTCCTCAAGTGAAGTCAGCTCAGTTGGCCAGGACATCTATTCTTTTGCATTTACAGAGCAGGAAAAAAAAGAAAAAGAAAAAAGTGCTGTATAATTTGAGTAAGTAAAAAGAACAGCCAGAAAATATCATGTACAGAGGCAGAGCTGAGACTCATTCTTTTCCCTTTCTTTCCTCATGCATTAAGTACAAATTAGTAGCAGGAAAAAACATGTAGCCCACTGGATTTTCTCTTTTGCCACCAAAGGCAGGCTGACTGCTAGCACTGTCTGCATTTCATGGTTAATGTGAGCTTGCCAGTGACAGTGTGTGCCACCAGTGCTGAGGAATCATAGTTCATTAAATTCAAGAGTTGGTTTCATCTCAGAACATATGGCCTGACCTGAAACCATTGGAAAGACTTGTATTAGCTTTGGTGGCTTTATACCAGGTCCTAATAACATGATAAGTTTTCTTACCTTGTTTCTTAATGACTCTCAAAGGGAAGATTAATAGTGCTAGATGGGGAGGTCCTAAGAGAGGTCCCTGTCATCCTGTGATTTGCACATTGTACCTCTGACTTCGTAAACTGCCAGTCTTCAATGATTAAAGAAAAAATATTTCACTAATACCTAGTTTTAACTTGGTCTTGGCTCTTAATGGTTTCTAAGGCGGTTAAACTGATTCCTAAAGTGGTAAACTGTGTACAACAAAATCCCTCTGAACTTCAAGGACAAATAATAATATGTAAATTCAGCTTTGAAAAACAGGACAAAATAATTTTATTGAGACTTTTTGCCTTAATGTTTATACTGCCATTTCTTAAGCTGTTTTTTGATTGTTGGATATATTTATAGCCAACTCATATAAAACTAAGAACAGAAAGGCTAGTTCTTTTAAAAGGCTTTAAATGCTCCTTGTTACATTTTTTTACCTTGTAAACACCAGGAAAGTCAATCCTGCTCTTCAATTGTTTCAGTTGTTTTATTCGAAGATATGGTTTAGGTCAAACTTCATGAAGGCTGTGTGGTCAGGCAGGAACCATATCCTCCGTTACATCTAGTCTGATTTTTTTAAACACTGTGTCATGGAGGCACCCACAAAACAGACAGCAGCACCTACCCAAAAATTTTATTGTAACCAAAGTTGCCCGGCACTCCTTCTGACAAAATTAAATTACAAGCTTGGATGTCAGTGTACTATACAACTATGCCTAAACTTTAAGGAATACTTTATTCTAGATTAACCAAAATGTGCATATGCTCACTTGCAAAGGGAAGACCTCCCACACAAGGGTACACAAAGGTATCACTCACTTGAGAAGGGGAGTGAGGTTCACTCAACCTGCAGGAGTGTCCTTGGATGGTGTACAGAATATCCCAGGGGAGGGTCCGGCGGCCAGGCACACTTGTTCTGTAAAGAATCAGCTCACTTGGCTCTTTGATGGGGCTCCGTTTATACCCTAGTCGAGGGTGCAGAGTGGTCATTCTAATTGTTTTGCAGGCAAGCTCACGACCAAAACAGGCAAAAAGGTCTAGACCCTGAGGTGCCAGTTAATCACGATGAGGTGTGGTTTAATGGCTGTGAGGTGCCAAACCGCTATGGCAAGCCCTGTTTTTTGTCAGCTTTCTGTCGGGGTGGTTGCATCTGCAACACACAGCTTCTGGTTTTCTCCTGTGCTGGCCTTGATGATTAGAAAACCCTTTCCTATAAATATGAGAAAAGTTCCCTTTGCTTCTGTCTCACGTCTCTCCTTAAAACTGTCTTTAAGCAATACCCTCCAGAACTCTGGCAACATACTGGATTACTGAGGTAGTGAGGTTGCTAGTGCACAGAAAAATAAATGTTTGGGACCCTCATTGTATTATTTGCAAACATTCTTGTACACATTCTTGTACACATCCTTGTCTTAGAGACCAAAAGTAAGGAGGCAACTTGCAAACAAAAATGAGGTGGTGTACGAAAATGGTGTTATTGTTGTATAATGAAGGCAGAATATGGGTTGCTTTGAAGTAAACCATTTTTGAGACACCTAAGAGGGGTGTTGAGTTTTGACTTACTGGAGATTCACCACATGTCAAGTTCTTCATTGTAATACCCCTCTATAGGTAGAGGGAGATGAACTCTTATGTGTTGGTGAAGACTGAGAGTTGTTTTTCTTTCAGTACATATTGTAATTTGCATTAAAAAAATCAAGTCAAAGTGCTATAAGCTTGAATGATTAACTATGAAATCATAATTGTCCATCAGAAAAGAACAGAATAATCTTACTCATATTCTTCTAGAACAGAAAATTGGTCCTTGAACATGATGAAGATCTACACTACCAAAATTTTTGAAGGAAGAGATTTCTTCCATCTCACAGCTAATGAAAAGTAGAGTTAAACTCCACTCATGGGCTAGCTGGTTGAAGGCACTGGAACAGACTGCTCAGGGAAGTGGTGGAGTCACCATCCCTGAAGGTGTTCAAAAATGTGTAGGCATGGCGCTTTAGGACATGGTTTAGTGGTCATGAAAATGTTGGGTAAATGGTTGGACTTGAAGATCTTAGAAGTCTTTTCCAAGACTCTGTAATTCTATAATACCATTTCTATAATACAGTGTGACCTGTGATCCAATCTGTTCACAAAAATATTTACCAATGGAGACATGCCAGACAGCAGGTAGCCTGCTGGGACTTGATTGACAATAAAAGGTCCAAGCTTTTCAGGCCTGAAGTGTCTGATGCTTTAGCTTAAACCTAAAAGAGATGGATCTTTCTCATCTTATACAATAGAGCTGAAATTCAGACAATAAACACAACTTCAAACTTCCCCATCCCCCTTCTACAAAGCAAGTTTCATTTTTACACAGAAATGAGGGAAGTCATTTACTGCTGGCTTGGGTACAGTGCTCTCCTTATCAGACCGGAGTCATAGCAGCTATAGCACAGTGTAGCAGGAATGTGTGGAAATATTATTAACTTTCAAATTCAGCACACTATTTGTAAGTTGCAATTGGGAGTAGAGGGTTTTTAATTAGGAATCTTGACAAGGCTTAAATGAATTGGTTTTGTCCCAGTCAAAACTGTGGCCTTGATAAATTTCTGTTACTGAAAAGCAAGTTAATTTCCCCTGTTCAATTCTTTTTTCAGTGACTGTTATACATCATAGAAACTAATTTATGGGGGGAAGCACTGAGTGTAAATTTGTGATTATTTTAAGAATAGCTCAGCACAAAACTACTCACATATGTAAAGGAGGCTGGGATTTGGTTCCCCATTCGGACTCCACAAATGATATTATCAGATACTTCAGAAACTGAAATCACTTTTCTCCCATCTTTGTGGCATACAAGATTGTAACATAACCTAGGCATTTGTACTTCATTCTAATACCATTGGCCCACAGGAACACTGGAATCAGTTTTGTGCTCTGACATTTCACATTAAAAAAGAAAAAATAAAACAGTTACCACTGCTTTTCCTTTATTAAACAGGTTAGCTTTTAACCCTATAGACTGTTGCTATATTTTGCTTGCAGCAGGAAGTAGATACCATCAGCAGCTCATGCCACAGTTGCTTATTACCACCCTTTGTGGATTATGAAGCTGACTCACTGAGGGCTGCCTGCAATGCTTAACCCTCTTCTATCAAAATAAATCCAGTTAATTAACATTTATGATGTAAACTGTTTATGTTCAGGTGATTATTGTGACTAAAGCAAGTTAGGGAGTGCATAAAATAGGTACACGATATCCTGCGCATGCAAGGTGTGATCTGCTTGTTTCTTTCCTTCTATTGGGTTCTGTTACCATGACCACATTACCATCCTTTCCTAATAAAAGCTGATGTTTCCCACCTAGTTTTCCCACCTCGGTAAAGCAACTTCAGGAAAACTTCATTCATGTGTAACCATGACAAGGCACAAAAGCCTTCCAAACTGATAACTGTTAAAGCCACCTGGCTGGATGGCCAGAAGTAAATGTTCAGTGATCTTTGTTTTAACTGTAATAATCACAGTCCACGGCAGTGTTTATCCATTGTGGTTAGCAGGGATTTGGAAATGGCACTGACACAGGAAAGACTGAGAGATCAAGAAGTTCTGCTAGTTTTCAGTGAAACACGTGCCCTAAAATAATTCATGGCACTCACTCCAAACTACACATAAATGCTGAGGAAAGTCCAGCACAGATACCTGAAGAAGGACGGACCATTTCTGTTAAGGATTTTTTTTCAAATGGTTTATATTTTGAAGACCTTGTCAACAGTCCCTGGGCAGCCATAATTCTGATGGGCAACTCCAAAAGGCCAGATCAGGCTGCTACAATTATGCAGACTTTGCGGATTAAGCCTCTGCAAAAGCCTGAAGTCTCCTGATAAGTCAATGATTTCAAAGGCAGAATTTGGTCTCATGCTGTTATCTTCAGTAATTATGCAATTAAATTAAATTAAAGTGATAATATCAAACAACTTTGAAAAATTACACTGCAAATGAGTAAAAAGGAGGAAACAAACAGACATATATGTATATAAAGTATATGGTGTAGATACCCATAGTATATGTCAAAAGATAATATTCACAGCTATACTACTAAAGATAATTCCATTTTCCCTAGATTGTTAGAATTCATTCATCCCTGTGGCATGTGAAAGCCTTCCGTTAGTATGTCAAGCCACATATCTTACATGTCTGTTACATGGTTATTCTCAGATTCTCCTTCTAGGAGGAAATACTTGTCCAACTCAGTCTCTTGAAATTCAATAAGAAGTGTAGAGTCCTGCACCTGGGAAGGAATAACAACATGCACTGTGAGAAGGGATCTTATCAATGTTTATAAATATCTGAAGGGTGGGTGTCAAGAGGATAGAGCCAGTCTCTTTTCAGTGGTGCCCAGTGACAGGACAAGGGGCAATGGGCACAAAATGGAACACAGGAAGTTCCACCTCTACATCAGGAAAAACCTCCTTACCCTGAGGGTGTTGGAGCACTGAAACAGTCTGCCCAGAGAGGTTGTGAAGTCTCCTTCTCTGGAGACTTTCAAAACGTGCCTGGTTGTGTTCCTATGCAACCTGCTCTAGGTGAACCTGCCTTGGCAGGAGAGTTGGACTAGATGATGTCCAGAGGTCCCTTCCAGCCCCTATCATTCTGTGATTCTGTATTTCTTATTTTGGTGGACCTGAAGAATTTTGTTTGCTCTCAGTCTACATACTTCTACATATGGTAAATAAGGAAAGATCAAAGGACTTTGCCTTACATTTGAAACAGAAGGTACAGAGGTTTGCCAGAGGTTCATTAAACCATCACTGATACTGAGGTTTCCAGCTTATTCTCTGTTGCTTTGTCATATGAAGGCTTACACAGGGAACCTGGAGTACAGAAGGAGTATGCCCTGAAGACCAGCCAAATGAAAGGGAACAGCTGAGGAGTAAGTGCTAATGTGGCTGAGAGCTCTGAGATCTGAAAATAGAAGGAAAATAATTGCTGCTGATGTGAATTTCCCAGCATATACACAAGAATATGGACATAGAGCCAAATAAAAGGTTCAGAAAGAAAAAAAAGAGGTTAAGAAAGGCCTTCACAAATAACTGAGTAAATTGCAGCCTCTGTTAGGCACAAAGGATCTGTCTTTGTTTAGATCATCCATTCATGTACCTTAATGTAGCATGTACTGCCAGGTCTCCTTCATAGCCCTGTTGAGCTTGGGACTCATTCTTTCTCTCCCTCTCTCTGTCTCTTTCTCTGTGTTATTCTTTGGCTCCTTCATAGCAAAATTGTTCTGACTTTCATTCCTAAGTCATCAGAGTTCTGGTATCTTCAGTGTCTCAATGTTTTCCATAATGTCCAACCCAAAGTAAGGATAAGGACTTGCACAATCATTAGAAGACCTCTTATTTTTCTGTGCTGTTTAAAAAGTTACACCTCTTTTTGACATTATCTGTTGTCTTCTATCAGATGTCAGAGAAACCGAGAATCTCTGCTTAGTGCTGCACAGTTACACAATGCATGAATACTGTGATGCTGAGTAGGATAATCAGCTTTTAGGAGTGTGTGCCCACCAGTGTAGTGCACCGAGTGAGTTGTATGCCAGCTTTTAAAAGCAGGGAATTAGCAGCTGGTCAGACTGGTGCACTACAGGGCAGCTAGGTAATCTGACAGGCTGGTAATGCGAGACTGCAAAGTGGAGGACAGCAGTGGGAAGACTGCCAAGGTCTAAAAACCGACATTTGACATACAGATTAAACTGTATGAACCTTTTCCTTCCCCTCTTTAACTCCTCATGACATTAATGTAATGGTCTTTTGAAAGAGTTTCTCCAGTTGACAGAAGCTTGCTAGTTCACTGGGAGAACTCCCTTGTGAAGCTGCAGTAATTTGAACCTGAAAACAAAATACCAGAACATTCCACATATTCACTCTTTCCCCTCCCAACTGAGGTAGATAAGCCCTTAGCCACATCAAAATATACTACACAGGATGATTGAATGAACAACTGAGTTGTGCTGATCTGATCTAGTTCCCTCAACTTACAAGCCACCTAGCTTGAGTTGGAATCCTTTGCAATATGGTAAAAGGGAAGTTTGGGCTGTATACAGGAAAGGGAGATTTTGGAGCCACAACTTGATTTAATTCTGGTGTAAAGACAAATTCTTTCTTGCACTGTACGCAGCCTGAAAAAGAGTTGCACAGAAGTCCATCTCTTAACACTGAGATCCCTATTATGGAAGAAGTAACTCTGGCTGGCAGGGAGTGAGGCCCCCTGGACACCTTGCATTGCACAGGTTCTAGACCAGGCTTCTAAAAAGAACAAAAGTTCAAAGTTTTATCAGCAGCAATTTTCCTGGCATGTTTTGTCAGCTGTGAGTTATTTCTATTGCTGCTCTGAGATGGTGGGGACTGATCTATGACAGAAGTATAGCTACATTTAAGTGGTCCTAGGCTCACAACAAATCAACACTGACTTTCATAAAGTTTATGAGATGAGCTTGGTGCTGCACTAAGTTGCTAACTGCAGATTTAGTTCACATCTTCCCAGGACCTTACTGTCATTCCTATAGCATCCTTAGCACATCAGTATCTTATATGTACATATATAACAGGTAAATACTATCTATGTCAGATGTGAGATACTTGTCTTCCCTCAAATTATAATGAGATATATTTGCCCTCAATGTAACATTTTATGACCTTAAAAGTCCAGCAGATTATACCACAGGCATTATGAAATATCCTAACCCTACGATTGCATGCAATTTAATCAACATCACATTTTTTTTTAAATATAGTAATTTATTTTCAAGTATTCAATCATTAAAATCTATCAGAGAATACATTCAGTTTTGTTTTAGTACTTATTTCACTTACTCCACAAAAGATTTAAACCATTCAAGTATCTCATTTCAGCTCCGTTATACTTTTGCTGCTTGTTCAACAGAGAATGTGCTTTTCCTAAACACATTTTTTCTTTTATCAACACTTATGATTGACTGAGAATTAACAGAACAGAACTGGCTGCCAAAGCCTCGCATCCTGTTGTGAACCATGACTCTGACAGTTTGTGCTTTGAAAGTGTATCAGCTGTCCTTCAGAATCAGCAGTAAGTTTCACTACTATTCCCAGTGTAGTAACACAGGGCCACGTTCTTTCTTTTAGCTTTTCTGAAAGTGTTAGGATGTGTTAGAATGCAAATCAAATTACACCTCCTGAGGAATGTAGTTGTTAGAGGATACATGCCCAGAGTTCCAGGCACTCAACAGCCACAGCTCATATTGCAGCCTTTTCCTTTCTATGGGGTAGAAAGAATATTGTCTGCTGGCAACAACAGGCTGAAGGATGCCCTTGGGACATTCCCCAGATGTATTCTTATTACCAGCTCAGTTGCTTATTACAAGCTTTTGGTGTCTGGGATCAGAAGCTTCCTTCTAATTGACTGAGATGGAGTCTTGTCCTCGGTTGGGTTTGGTTTGGGTTAATTATCACAAACAGCTGCTGGCCCATGCAGTTGAGAGAGGCTGCAGCTTGGAGGGGCCACAGCAGGGATAAACAACCAAACCAGACAATGGGATATTTGGAACCATACTGAGTCATGCCCCTATATAAGGGGAGGGTTGAGGAAGGTGCACTTGTTTTCAACTTGCTTCAGTGTGACTGAAGCAGGAAAAGTTGGCATCTTGGGCACAGGTAGAGCCTTTCTGACTTCTATTACTTGCTTTGTATATTATTTCATTCATAGTATTGTTAGTACTATTGTTTTCTCTGTTTGTGTTATTTTATTAAGCTGTTCTTATCTCAACCTCTGGTGTCTCCCCTGTTTTCTTCATCATGATTCTCCTTCCCATCCCACAGAAGGGGGTGTTTGTGTGCAGGGGGAAGCGGTCGGTGAGTGGCTGTGGGGTGTTTAGCTGCCAGCAGAGATTAAACCATGATAGCTCTGTATGTGCTTCTGGAAGTGCAGGTGTTCTGTCTTCCTACAAAAATACTAGATTTGAACAGGAGAGTTCAGAAAATAGATTAAGGTTTTGTTTGTTTGTTTTTCTTGGATCCTGAATAGATAGGGGGGGAAAAAAGGAAAAGGAAAAAGGTGTTCTACTCTACTGGCTTGAAACATATATGGCCATGAATTTCATGAGCTTACTAATGTGACTGTCGTGTCTCTTACACAAAAAAATAATCATCTGCATATTCCATTTAAGAACTTGATATTCTTTATGAACTTACTTGAATTCTGGAAGGAGAGCTGACAGCTCCTAAAGAGAAAAAAGGCCATATTATTATTATGTCACTTGTAGAAATGCTAATGGCAGGATATGAAGGACAGCATAATTATAGTGTTGCTCTAGTGATTCTTCAGTTAAGGTTTTCTCAGTAGTTTAATTGTTAACTATTTATTTCATCAGTTTAATGTAGTAAATTCTCAACTAAACACCCTTTGGGTTTGATACACACTTCACAGTGCATGCTGGTGTAAAAAAGAGCCTTGTTTAGTCGAAGTCCCATGCAATCAGGAGGCTCCACCTTTATGGAGGATGGGTTGAAGTGAAGGACCAAGGCATGAACTGACTTCTTCTGTGTAAGAACCAAACTGTTGTTAAGTAGGTGCACTGAAGTAAGTGGGAGTGATAAAACCCTTAGACAAATGAGGAAGGGTTGAGGAAGACAAACTAGGCATCTATCAAGTGAATTTGACAGGACAAGCTGAAAAACTGCAGAATATGTAAATGAAATCAGACAAGGTCAAAGCACAGCAAGAAAAAGATATCTCTGAAACTCAGGACAGCATCTTAGAGTCTCACTGTCTCAGCATATCCAAACTTGGGAAGGAAATTTAAGGAAAGAACAAAACCTTTGGAAGAGCATCTCAAATGCTTGTCCAGCAGGCAAAGTTCTTCATATTATACAAAATGATTTTTCAGTTATTGAATCTATTCTCAAATCTTTGGTCAGGGAAATTTACTTTTACAGGTGATGTGTACTTCACTGGGATTTAAGCACTTGTACCTAGGTGAATTTAAGAACAAGAGCTGGCTTACTATGTGACCGAATACTTTCCTGGAGCAGGGCCAAGTGAAGGGACAAATAGTTCTGTTAAGCTCCTTAAGAAATCTAAAAGCAGATCACACTTTCTCAACAACACTGCAAACTTCTCAAAATTGTAATGCACAAATTCAATTATTAGCAAGATTCCTGTGTCCAGAGAACAGCAATTTGAGAGGTCTGATCTGTAAAGCCTCAAAGGCCTAATTAGGAGCTTGTAATCCTTAGTTTATTTACTATTGTAAGTGTACACTGACAGTTTTGCCTGGAAAGCTACTGCTGCTTGTCCTTGGTGGAGGAGAATGTGAAGGGTGAAGTTTTAACTTTTGTAATAACATAGTGTTGTGCTTCAGATCAAAATTGATGGTATAAAAGCTGGGGAGTGGGACTGAGGGAGGGGAGCAAACACATGCTGTTCTGGAATAGTTTGCAATGGTTTGTGAATAAGAGTGGGTATTACCTTGATTACCTCTTGTTACTCTCTGTAGACAAGTCCTTCCTTCCCTGCTCCCTTGCTCACCCATCTTTCAAGCAAGGGTTTTTCAAAAGTGGAAGCTCTCTGAACAGTTTCAAAAAAATCTCTTTTCCTTAAAACCCACTCACCTTGCTCCTTGACAAGGGAGTTATAGCTGGGTTCATTCTGAGAAATAAAAAAATTCAAAGGAAGTTTGAATCTGTATTGCCTTTGCTAGCATTTGCTTTTTCATAAACGTGCTATAGCTGTTTTTTGTTTTGTTAGGCTTCCCCCCTCCTTAGTCTCCTGTTGTGAGACACAGTGCTCTGCTGTGGAAATGGGAGAGCATTGGTGTGCCTGCGTGTGGAAGTAGCCAGCATTCAAAAAAAAAATAGCAAAGATTTATGAGGCAAATTGTTGTTTGTTAAATACCTAGACGGAAAGATCAGAAACACTAGACATGGAGTGTAGCAAGGTTATCAGCAAAAAGCTATGAATCCAGTAAATAAAAATGGTGTTTCCTTTCATGAATAGCAAAATGGGTTTTTTTTGTGCTCACAGAATTACTGAGGTTGGAATAGAACTCCAAGATCATCAAGTCCAGCCT
>JAAGNO010005879.1:63587-124481 GCA_033439905.1 Ceryle rudis | reverse complement strand
AAGGACAGATGGAAGAATGGCGGGAGGGAGGAAGGGGGGGGGGGGGGGGGGGGGGGGAGGATCACTTTGAGGAGAATAAACTTGCCTACAATACCACTGGTTTTGGTTCTCAAGTGTCAGTCCCAGCTTCCATTTGGCCTGCACTCGGTGACAAGATATCTTAGCAAAGAAGCAAAAAGACCTGCTCACGGATGTCACACAAACAACAGAAAATCATTATCTTTTTGTATTCTCATTCTTTCAGCTATCAAAATTGGGATTTCCTCCATAATACTTTGATCCTGCAGCATGTACCAAACGCACCAAAGATCACACTTGCTCTTTAGCAAACTCCTCCACAGCTGAACAGGTTAGAGGGTAAATATCTCATTTGTTCTGCCCCATCCACCAACAAAGAAAACTATTATGAAGGCAAAAAGTGACAGAAAAGGAGAAAAGTGCGATGGCACCTGCAACGTATCTCCCAGAGAATAAGTACCATTACAAATTCATTTTTCCTTTATATCTCTCCTGACATCCTACAGCAGAGTAGAAAAGGTGTTAAATCAGCCATGCTGGAGGGCTTGGGAACTGAAGATATTCAAACCTGCTCCTGTAAGAATTGGGATGTCTCTCCCTTGTGCTTTTCCATCATATTTTAGATAAACAGACAGTGGGAAGCCTGGACATTACCATAAAAACCTTCAGCTAATGCTGATGCCTGCAAGAACAAGCTGACCTAACTTTCACATCAAGCAGCGCTTAGAAGAACAATGATGTTGCTGCTAAGCTTAATGGATCTTAAAGCTGCATCTGAAACCCATCAAGTTCAAACAGCACGGCTTTTTCTTCTGAAACGTATTACCTACAAAATGGGTTTTAATGCAGCAAATAACGCTGACAGCCCAATATTATGATTTTTGCAGAGGGACTATTGGTATTTCCCACTGCCAATTTATCTTCTACATACACTAACCGCTGCAAACTGAAGATTCAACAAATACAGTTCATCACATGATCTAAGGAGATGGCACCTTCCGAACCTCTCATGTTTTGCAGGGCATGCTATTTGTAAATCAGCAAATCGGATTTGTCCTTTTGAACCTGCCCCAGCAGCAGCTGGGAACCAGAAGCACTGCTGGGAAGAGCGGTTCGCAGGATGAGAGAAGAGTCTAACATCTCATTAAAGGTCCCTTGACATTTTTTGAAATATAGATGGTGTTGACTCTTATTTCTTGGCCGATTTAGAACTGGTAATTGCTAAAGCTGTTCAGTGTTTCCTACTCCATTTCTGTGAGTGGTTGTTGGGGACTAAGTGATGTTCCCAGCAGCAGATACTGTCTGTAAAAACATCCTCCTCAGCCACAGGTGCCCAGGAAAGCTGGAGAAAGTTTTGTATAGAAATTAAAACTTTCTCTGTTTCATTTAGAAGATCTACATAGGGAAAAAACACCCTCCTGGAGTAGCACTGCTAATTCAAGTCTGTATGACTGAAGTTGCAGACTCCTAGACAGCCATGCACAGGAATACTTTGCTTCTCCATAGCCAGGAAGGTTGGAACAACTGAATGACCCCAAAACACAGGCTTGCACAGAAGAGCTAAGTTTATTTTAAAGACCTTATTACTCGGTCATTTTAAAGATAGAGCTGCCAGAGCACACTGCACCAAAAACCTTTCAACACTGTGAAGTCACTGACCATCCCAACCATGACGCAAACTGCATCTGCTGCTAGAGAGCTGTGTTGCAAGCCGAGCCACTGACTTGCCACCTATGTTCAAACCATCAAAGCTGATCTGTATTCGTTCTTGTAGAGATCCCAACAAGTTAAAAAAGGAGAAGGAAATCTTTCAAAAATGGAAGCTTTGCTGTCTAGTAGGTTTTAGAACAAAGAAAACAAAATAGTTAAAAGCATCTATCCTGTCTATTGTTTTTAATGGAGTATTCTGTGGTGCTTCAAGCTGAAATTTCCCACAAGATGCTTTTTACTTGCTACAATTACCTCTCTTCTTATAGAAAAAAAATATATTGTATCTTTCTTTTTCAATACACAATCTATCAATTGTATATTGTATTGGAAAGTTGTCTCAAAATATCATCCTGCCTTGCCAGGATATTGCGTTTCAGACTCTGAAATGATTTAAAGACATTGCTTTGATGTGTCTTTATTCTCCTACGTGCTGTCTCTGTAGCTCTACAGAGCCTGAACTGGGGTCAAAACCTTCAAGTTCTTGGGTTTCCATCTTGGAGTCTTTCATGTGCTTCACAGCCAACCCTGGTTCAGCTTTGGTGTCTCAGATTTAGCCCATGGCTGCTACCTGGCTGACACCCAAGCACTCGGAAGCAGATGCCTAAATTTCATCTTTGGGGGACAGTCTTCTTGTGTACAAAAAAGCAGAGAGCACCACAAGCTTCAGATGAATTTAAGTAGCCATTGGAAGCCCATGGTTTAGAAGTGCACCTGGGAAACAAGCTGTGGAGGTGGCCTCACTCTGCAGTGACTGCTTTCTGCCAGTACAAACTGGGAGAGGGGAAAAGAAGATCAAAGCCAGACACTTTCCTCTCTATTATAAGTGTTGCTACCTATTTATTTCTAAAACAGAAAAGAAAAAAGGTCTTGGTGCAGCTGAGAAGGCACAATAGTTTTTTCGGTTTTCTCCTTTCATAGAGCTGTGAAGGAATTACCCCCAGAGCTCCCAGGAGCAGCGACAGCACCCTCACAACATAATCCCAGGAGATGCCTGTCAGCACAGCAGGATAATGCAGGTGAACCACTGAGGGCCTTCAGAAGAGACAGAAATATCGGATGTGGTCTGCAAACAATTCAACACAGAATTGTCAGCGACATGGAAATGGAGTCTTTGAGAGTATGCAGAGATATAAAATACATACATACCCCGAGGAGCAAAGACTCTGTGTTTTATAATACCTCTGAGGGGTTGTATTGCATTAGACTGTCATCATTTCCAGTATCAACCATGACAGGAAGAAATTTGGGGCCGGAGCCGGGCAGGGGGGGAGGAGAAGAGCACTTAAAGCAAATTAAGTTCACACTTTTGGGAAATAGTTGCCTAACATTTTTACCAGCAGCATGGCTTCCAAGCCTTTCTTGGTGAGACCCACACACATTTAGAAACCATTAGTTTTCTACATAGCAAATTCAAAGTGTTTTCAAGCATCATGCAGCCTCTCACAGAAGAGGAAATAAAAGAAGCATCTATGTAATATCCCCATTTCATACAATATATTCATGCTGTTACAAACCCAGGAAAAATGCTAAGCTGTGGCAGTGGCTGTTACAAACCAAGCTCCCCCCCCCGCTAACACAGAAATAAATGTCTCTGCCTCACACCACGACTGCTCTCTTTAAAGAGCGGATGGAAAAAAAAAGCACATTTCCAACAAAATTAATCACTGTGTTTACTCCAAAACAACTAAAAAAAGCATCATTATTTTCTCAAAAGAAAGATATCTTGAAATAACAAGGCTGCTTTATAGCTCTTACCAGAAATAATCATTTATTCTCCTTCAACTAACTACATATCTAAATCCAGACTTTTTTCCACCTACACTGAGACAGTCACACAACCATGAAAGCTTTCCAAGAGGTTTGTGTTGTGGGGTTTTTTTTAGCAAATGAATTGTATAAGCTCTGCTTTGTATATACTTAAATAAGCTTTATAATAAAAACAAATAGGACTGAAGGGCACTTCTGAAATTTGCTTTGGTTATTTTACAGTAAATCAATAAGTTTTTTATTCAGATTCTCCAGGAGGCTGCTGCAACCTTTCCTGAGCAAGGGTTGAGACCAACAGACCAACTGATGCAGCAGCCAGAAACATATTTTAACACTGCAGCTATTGTAGGACTTTGTAACCAAAGCCCTTTTCACATCTCTGGGTGCTGTAGCTTTTGTGCACAGTGAAAATGAACAAGATCTCCTGCAGATGGATGTCCGTGTGGCATAAGTCCAAAACACACCAGTCAGCTTTGGGAAAAAGAAGCATTCCCACGGCAAAGGGAGCAGAAAGTTGCTCCAGCAAATCCTGACCACAGAAGGGTTTGCATCGACAGTTGCCAAAGATGCAGGAAGAAAAAAAACTATTTGATTTCTCTTCCTTATGTGTGTCGATAAAGTAATACATTAGCAGGAGCTGGTAACAAAAGTCTTTGGTGCTCTTGTACAAACAAGGCTAAGCTGTGGCCAAGCATTAGGCCCGAGCACACTCGTGCTTGTTACAGGATTCAGAACTTGCATATTAATGACACAGTCACCTTAGAGAGCTCAATTTCCCTCGTTTGAAAAGGAAGAATGTGTCTTCATCCGGGCTTAACTTCTGCAAAACAAACTGCAACAAAACCTCAAGCTCACCACGGCATCTGGATTGACATTTAGCTGCAGTGACAGTAGCTTGACACAGTGCAAAGCTCTGAGGTCTTATGTAAACCTTTATGTCAGTTTTATTTAGTGGAATGTCACAGTACCTCATGTGTAAGTGACATTTTAAAGGTGAAAATCAGATAAATGTTTATGTGCTCAGGTGCTGCTGTGAAGAGGTAGCCCAAAACTGTGGGGGTATTTTAGCATATTTTCAAGACTCGGTGGGATTGAGAATTTCTCTCTGCATTTGACCAACTGAAAAAATGCCAGGATAGGAGCTGACATCTGATTTTCAGTTCTGCTCCCTGAACTTCAAACAACATTTCATCCTGATTTCAGTCATGGCAGCTGAAATCAGAGTAATTCCATTATGCAAAACCAGCATGTGATTTTGCTCCGTAGCTTTATCTTCAAGAAGTAATTTTAAATTTTTATTTTGCAAAAACTAACAATTTCTGTGCTTCTTAGTGGAAGAAAGGAGGTGTTTAACAAGAAACATACTTGGACTAAAATTAACTGCAGTGCTTTGGTGGTATCAATCAATCTGGAAACAGTTGCTATGTGTTACTACCTACAAAGCTGGAATCCTTTCTCTTATGTCAAGTGCTAGCATGAAGAGTTCCTAAAGAAAATCAGAAGGAATAGTGGAGGAAACAGAATATCCAAGCATTAAGTGAAAGGTTTTGGAAAGCCCATCGAAACCCAAAATGCTTCCAAATGATGGTTGAGAACCAGATTTTGGCTTGAGCACATTACTGGCTTGGCTTTCACTAAGGGCAGGAAAGGCTGGATACCCTTTTCCACTGGGCAGTGAAAATGAACCGCAGAAGCAGCGGAACACTGGAGCTACTTTGTCCCAACTAATGTACCACATCAGCTCTCCTGCCATTTTCCCTTCACTGTATTAGCCCAACTCCTGGCAATATGCTCAGTGGGGACATAACAAATCCAAGTTGCCACAGACTTTGCTCTTACAGGGCTACAATAACAAAAAAGAAAGCAGAGATGGACATTGAGACCATAGTTTCCACCTTTATGACACTAGCTAGCTAAAAAGTATTTCTCTGGATATCAAACTTCCAAGGCAGTTCTGCCCACTGCTCTCCGCACAACCCTCAAATGATTTAAGAAAATTAATAGAGGAGAATATTTATATTTAATGTCTGTTTTCCATCACACAACCATGACAAAGAGCCAGCAATAGCAATGTTAGAAAAAACACAGCGGTAATCTAATTCATGGGCAAAAAATTATGGGCTATTAAAAATAAATCACAGACACCTTATGGATCTAGCAAAATGATCTGTCTCTGTAAATGAAGGTGGAAGAGACAACTTTCAAACCCACTTAACAGTGATGGGTAAAAGCAGTGAGGGCCAATAAATAGCAAAAGGTGGGGGGGGAGGGGTGGTAAATCATAATTAAGAACCGAATCAATTTAGCTCAGCAAAAAAAGCAAACAAGTGGGATTCTGCAGAACCTGTTGTTCGCACAAGATTCGACCTCTTCATGCAGAAAGGCAAATTCAGGTTTTCTCCTTGTGTTCATGCAGATGGCAAATGCTACACTGGCACCAGACAACTCTCCCATAATGCTCCAGCAAACTCCAGCTTTGAAGAACAGAGAGATAAGGACCAGTTTGGTTTAAAAAGAAATATTATTATTATTTGTGCTTCTTGCTCTGCTGCTAAGTTTTCTTAAGAAATTATTTTGTTGTGATAACTTGGCATGTGTGGACTCACTGCAGATTTGACACATTTTGGATTCAGCACTATGTGAAACACAGGGTTCAGCAGGGGGAGGTAAGAAAACATTTACTATTTGTTTTGGGGTTGTTTGATTTCTTTAAGGGGAGATGCAAATCCCCTCCTGACAGGTTACAACACCTTTCTCTTTACCACCTGGATTACCTGCTAAACACAAACAGCAACTCAAGTTCAGGGCTCAGTGTTGAAATAAAATACCTCATTGTCATAGATTATCCAGAAGAATACGAACAATGTTTGAGAGTGATGGAAGGTTTACTGATGGTTACAAAGTGCCATTGAAAATTCATTTTATTTCTCTTTCAGTTCACAGAATATTCATTTATATTAATCCACACATGATCCGGATAAAAAGCCTATCTAGGGAGTACTGACCACCAAGATACAGCCAGGAAAAACTAAAGAAACTGAAATTTCAGTACCCGTTATTTACACATCTGGAAAGAAAAATACTTTCATGGTCACATATATCAATCGTTCCAAAATAATGCTCTCATTTTCTCCTTGAAAAACTGGTTATTCACACTGTCAGGGTTGATCTAGAAGTTGTAATTAGTTTCCTTCAGAAACTTTTACATTAAATTCTAAAATATATAGCAAAAAGTCTCCCAAACATATCATTTCCTATCACATTCTAGCTTCTGGGCTTCCACAAGCCTTTCACTACAGGCACCATTTCATCGCTACAGGCACCATTTCATACATGCATTTAGATCATTCAATTTCTATCACTAAGCCACTTATAAAAAATGACAGCTTAATAAATTCTGCTAAGGAATAAACAATGTGGAAAAAAAAAAAGACGACTAGTAAGGAAATTAGGCTCCTCAGTATCTGACTAAAGTGTGGATGACTTCTACTGAAACACATTACTGCTATTATCTGCTTAATTTCTAGTGAACCTGTGAAGAGATATTCTTTTGATTGCAGCATCCACTCCCTGAAACCCAGAATATACAGAATTCAACCCAATAAAGCCCGTATTCACCAGCTCACCTACATCTTCACTTCCTTTTATTAAAGAAAAATCTTCTTGCAAAGGCATAGACACCTCCCTGTCCTGAAAGACACTTGCTGTTTCCAGCAAGAGCCAAGACTCTTCTTGGGGCTTCCTGCCTCCATCCCTCCCGCAGTCCCCAGAAGATGACAGCTTTCCCAGGCAAGATACACTACACCCTTATAAATGGAAAGCTTATTTCCAAAATTCAAGATTCCTCCCCCAGGACAGTAAAGCAGACCCAGGTTTTCATGAACAGTGGTGTGGGAAGAAAGAAAGGTAATTAGCTGAAAAAAATTCTCAGAGAAAATGAATTCTAGATCAAAAGAAGAGCGTGAAAGATTAAATTTTTCTGTCAGGGAAGTAAATTAGAAGCTTTTATTTTAACAATAAAGTCAGTATGCTGCTTTTTGAGGAAGAAAAAGTGCTTTAATTTGATAATTTCAATTCACGTTGAATAGCACACTAAAATTCTACCATAAAAGTGAGGTTTGCTTCTGAATGTGTGACTGAAACAAAGTGTATCAAAAAAAAAAAAAAAAACCAAAAAACCAAACACTAAAAAAATTCCAATGTTTGATGCTCTTTACCTTCCATAAACAGAGTATTTCAGTGATAGCAAGACAGCATGAGGCATTATTTTACATCACTTGGACTCTTCTTATTCCAAAAAAATCACTAAAACGAGTATGCACCCCACCCATCTTCTTCCAGTGAAAGCCATTGATTACTCCAAAGTATTTATTATATCCAAGGTTGACCCTTAAAAGAATGCAGCAATAGCTCATGTAATAGGAAAACCTTCCATCTGTTTCTACTAAGTCACATGGCAGAAAAAAAATAAAGATTCTTACAGTCTATAAATGTTTAGAGTCCAAACAAGGCAGCACCACCTTACGTTGCCTGCAACTTGGTCAGACCAGGGTTTACAACTAAGCACAGAAGCAACTTCCCTCTGGCTACATGTGAAGCCCATCAGATACTGAGAGGAGCTGCTCTTGCTAGCAGGAGCAGTTTTTACCAAAACATCTCATAAAATACTGTACCCTATAAAAGGGAGGGGAGAAAAAAAAAAGCTGCCTGAGGAAAGACACTTTAAGCAATGACCAAAGTAAAGCTCCCTAAATCCCTGCTGCTAAAACTTTTGGGAAGTATGCACTCAGTACCCTCTCAGAAAGAGTTTGGAAAATGAGATTTCTCCCAAGCTGACCCTTTCTGTCAGGAACATATTAACCTTGTTGACAAGTTTGGATTTTATTACTCATATTTTATTTCTTTTTTTTTAAAACTCATAAAGCACCATTGATTCAAGAACAAGCCACAGAAGAATCTTCTAAGGGCCAGAGCAGTCCACTATAAACTTCTCATCCACTTCAATCACAAGTGGCAATGCACTTAGAATCATAGATTGGTAAGGGTTGGAAGGGACCTCTGAGGTTGACCTCTGACCTTGAATGCTGTGTTGAGTTTTGGGGCCATCACTCCAAGAAGGACATTGAGGGGCTGAAGCGTGTCCAGAGAAGGGTAACAAAGCTGGGGAAGAGTCTAGAGCACAAGTATTGAGTATTGGCTGAGGGACTCAGGGTTGTTCAGCCTGGAGAAAAGGAGGCTCAGGGGAGACCTTTTTGCTCTTAATAACTCTCTGGAAAGAGGCTGGAGCCAGGTGGTGGACAGTGTCTTCTCCCAAGGAACAAGTGGCAGGACAAGAGGAAATGTCCTCAAGTTGTACCAGGGGAAGTTTAGATTGGACATGATGAGAAATGTCTTCCCACCAAGGGTTGTCAAGGCCTGGCCCAGGCTGCCCAGGAGGGGTTAAAAGCTGTGGAGATATGGTACTGATGGACATGGTTTAGTGGTCACCTGGCAGCTAACCATTGGACTCGATGATCTTAAAGGTCTTTTCCAACCTAAACGATTCTAAGAGTTTACGTACTTATGTAAGTAATCAATCAGAAGTATATTTGCTGCTTTACTAGTGATGTTTAGAAACTTGCTGTTAATATTGAAATGTGTCTTTGCTTTCTATTCTAATTTTATAGTAGCATTATATATGCACACATACATATATATGCTTACTAGCAGAGCAAAAGGTTTAAAATACTCAACAAACGGTTTAAAATCCCACGCTGATCTGCTTCAAGCCCCTTGGGTACACATCAACCCACTCAGGCACCACAGCCCCAAGGATCTGAAAGCTTTGGCAGAAAAACTGGACAACGACCACCAGTTATTTGAACCCATAGAAACCAGATGTAGTTTCAGGGTACCAGAAGTATTTATCTACACACCAGCCCTCAGAACACAGAGCACCCTTGGAATAAAGGTACATAATTTATTAGGGTAAAAATGTTCACCTGGGGAACATCTGGGACATCTGATAAAAGCAGCCACATGAGCAGCATCTCTCACCATCCAATAGCCAACTACAACCTGCCAAGGTGTCTTCTATGCCCTGGATACAGTCGGATCAGCCTCCTCCCTGTGGCATCTAGACAATATTTCTGGCCTCGGGATTGTTACTATTTCATCCAGCTCGCGCAAGAGACATGTTTCACTCTTGATTTGAGAGGCAACACTGAAGACACCTCAAATTTCTCACCTTTGCCTAGTTGTGTTCCAAATGAGATCTGTATTTGTGTATTTTTTTACAATTTATTTCTTAGAAAACCTTTAACAGTCTTAATCATACATTCGTTGAATCAAAAACGTGAGTTATCTTGGAAGGCTCTACCAGAAATATGCGTTCAATGGTATTTGTGGTTTCCCAGCATATAAATTAAGAACCTACAACAAACTGAAAGCTGTGATCATGTTTCTCTTCACATTTTTGTACAGTTTTGGCAATAAAGTTGCTAATTTGCAAGTAAAGTGTACTTCTTTATTTAAAGCTAAAATAAAAGATGTATTATTTTAAAACACTTGCCAGGCTCTTTCCTAAAGAGGCTTAAGGATCCTATAGAAACATCTCTTTCTCTTCTGGTTGTTTATTATTTACAGATATGGGGAGGTTTTGACCATGGAACTATTCATGCAGTGTAGCTATTTTTCAGATTGAATTCTTGCAAAGAACCTTTTCTTAGTTCTTTGTCTACAAGCACAGGGAAAGAAATTCAGACAGTTTCAAAAAAAATAAAAGAAAAGCAGAAAAAGAGAAAGATACACAACAGCTTTCCTCTCGTTTTCAGACAAACAGAAAAGACGACAAAGGTTTAGCTACCACACATTTTCAAGAGAATAGATGAAAAGAAGAAGAAAATATAATCTTTGCACTGACACTTCAGGAAATCAGCACTGTAAAATGAAAGGATCTGAGCTGACTAGGTTTGGTTTTTTCCAGGCTACACAGCACCTATGACAAAAGCTCATGGAGAAATCCTTTCTCTTGAATGACTAGAAAATGCCATAGATTTCCATCTCCAGATGATATCACAGAGAATATTTTCCATTGTCAAAAGGATCAAATAACTACATGGGTACCGTAGGGACTTAATGTAAAAATAATGACAACAATTTCACACTGCAGGTGCTTTTCCTGGGTATATTATAGACATATATGTGGGTTTACACAGATCTATAGTCAAAATACTACTGAAGAGCGTATTTCAGACATGCTGCTGATTCAGCTCATTAATGCATTATATATTCCCAATTCATTTTTAATCCAGCCTGTCATTTCTTTTTATGAGTAGCATACCTGACCTCATCTATAGCCTTCTTCTTGTGAAACCACATGCCAATGCCCATCTGGCATGTATATTTGAGGCGTAAAATGTGAGTATATTTTAAATAAAGAAATCTGAACACTGAGTACAGGAGTAATCCATCAAACTAAACATGAATAGAGATGGCAATAAAAACGGAGTACAAACCTTAATGGTAAGACTACTTCAAATGCTCAGCTCTCCTACTTTTCCCTTGATTTTGTTTGCTTTGAAAAACACCTTAAGAACGTGAAGTAGCAATGCTCAAAGAGCAGGCAGCCCTTCTGCTACCTCGCAGTGACATCGGCGTGGCCTTCACCTGATACAAATGGGGACGAGTCCTTCAATTTCAGGGGATCTGTGGCACATGACTGCTCTCAGAAACTGGCCCACGATCTCATAAACCCTCAGCAGGTACTCAGCTCTCGAATACCCTGGACCATATCAATCATTTCTCCTGCTTCTGCCACAGTCTTTGTCTGAACTGCCATTAGCAGCCCCAGACGTGTCACCTATACAGCTCTCAAACAGAGAATGGCAGAGCTACAAAATTATTTTACAATGTGAAAAAGGTGCATTCTCCTCACGCTCCTATTCAGGTTGATTTCTCTTACCTTCAGACAGAAGCTAAGGATGTAATATTCCCATTTAAAATAGTTAGAAACAAAAATAAAGTAGAAATGGGAAAATCTCTCTCTCTACTGGATCTAGCTGATCAGAAAAGTGATGTAACAACCAATTTCTGCCACTCGTGCTACCCACATTCTCAGGACTCCTTGTAAAAGTAGGGCAGTTAGAGTAAAAGCTGTTATTTTTGTTACAGAAAACTGCACTTTATACAATTATACAACAGAAATCTGCCCTTTTTATAGCTCGTTTTATGCTGAACTCATGCACACAAAAGCAGACTTGCTCTGGGTATGTCCCTGTTAACTACCAGGGATAGAGAGAGCCAAGAGGGAAGGACACTGGACATTTTGGTGATCCTCTTTCGACGACACTTTTTAGGGAAGGGAGAGATGTCATGAGAAGTAGATAGATACAGAGAAGTTCACAGCCCAGAGGACATCCTTAGTCCCGAACAGTGTACTCCGAGATCCTAGCAAGTAAAGGTGATGTACAAATCATCTAGAGGACTTGTATACATCCAATGCAAACCCTGCATCAGGCTGATGGTACATCTTCTTAGGGGGTTCACGCAGCGCCCAAAAAATGAGCCATATTCTGCTTTAAAGGTGATTTTTTCCAAAACCTCCACACTTACCCATCTAAACAGAACAGATAAAAACCAGTGGGAACTTGCAAAGCAAAAGATTTTTCTCACTGTGCCTTTTTGCTGACAAAACCAAAACACTTTTGAGAACAGTTTAAGAGGGATCAACAAATACCAGCTGCTAATGAAGTGTGTCACTTTAGCTCTCTCATTGCCTAACTTCTGTTCAAGGACCAGGATGACTGCAAACATCTCCTGCATTCAGACTGAAAGGAACGGTACTGACAGTGGAAGGACAGACACACTGAGATGATGGTGGCTTCCTCAAGCGTGGGCACAAAAGCAGAACAATATTACTAAAAACAAAACAGAGATGAATTAAGCGTAAGTATATTTCTGCTGCTTAAACATCACAAGGAAATGCCTGCAATAGCCTCTCTTTGACAGTAAAGATGGAACAAAGCTTTTGATTCCTTTGAATTTAAAGGATCAAGCTGACAGGTCTGAAAGGGGATGGCACGTCCAGGAGGGAAATCAGAGAGCAGTCAGTAAATACTGAAGAAGAAGAAGAAAAAAAAAAAAAAAAGAAAGAAAAAAAAAAAAAACACCACCAAAAGGGAGAAAATAACATGTAGATGTTATAAGTAGTACAAGAAAACATTATTTCTTTTTTTTTTTTTCTGAAACAACAGCTTCTCTGCTCCCCTCTCTCTTCTAGTCTGGACCACTTCTAGAGGAGGAAGATGAAGAGTAATTGAGCATGGAGCGTAGGGACACAGGGAATGGCCCCAACAGGAGGGGACCACAGTCTCCCTGCAGCCTCAACCCAACAGTTCAGAGAGAAGAAAAACACTCTCCCTTCACCAGGGCCCTTCTCTCCTTTAAGCAACAGAGAAAAGCAACCAGCTTCTACGTGATGCAATCTGGTTTCCACTCTCCCCCAGGGAGAAGAGGGAAGCAAACTGATTTTTCTTCTCCAGAACCCAGGGAAAATTAGTAAGCATTTGATCGTCGAGTCTAAGCCCTTGCAGACTCACCTTCCTTGAGTACAACAGAAGCTGAGATGCCTTGAGCCACAAAACAATCCTGAACTATAAATCCAGACAGTTTAAAAAACTCCCATGGGAAAAGGGCTTCTAGGTCCTCTGAGATGTGCAGCTAGAGGATGTCTACAACCATCAACCTCTTAGCAGCTCTGAAAATGTGATGCCAGCAAAAACCCAAAGTCACAGGGCTCACTCTGCAGACCCAGTGACACTCAACGATGGTAAATACAGCACCTAAACTCCTGCCTTAGCTGGTGCTTAAGCAAATTAGTTTTTCTAGCTCCTTTTTCAACATCTTTTTCAAAAAGCCACGCTTCTCACATTATGTCATTTAAATGGTCAAAGGAGCATTATAACAAGGAACTCAAACTGCCTTTCCACACAGAGCTGGTGTGAATACAAGCACATGAGCCACAGAAGGGTCTCTGCCTGGGAGGACAACAAAGCCATGAAGATGTTGCCTTATTGCTTAAAAACCAAGCATCACATGATGGTGCATGCAAAGCTGCAGAAAGCTATTTTTTACTGGAGGGTTTGATTTTGTTAGGTAACAATAAAGCTACTGTTTCTATTCAAAACCAAAAACTTCGGTGACAAATTAAGATCAACACTTCTGAAGACATTCTCTGGATTTCCATGGAATAAGCACTTCACCTAGTTCATATAAAAGCTTATTTTTTTTCTTCTGTAATCTGCCTCAAACATACATTACTGTACTACTACTTGGTACAACACAGGCTTGCTAAAGTGATGTATTTCTCTGTGAACACTTGACTATTTTCAGGCAGGAGATTTAATGACTTTCTCCCTGGGGATGCATTGTACATTTAGATACTTTTCTATGGCTAAGGATTGGCTTATTTAATTTCCTTGGTGAATAAATGTATTTAATACAGGTGGAAGTGAACCTCCTGAAACCAGTGTCCTGCTGGTATCTGCCCAGTGTGGATATTTATGTATGGGGGTATTCGCCCACAGACTTCCCTTGGGAAACAAGGAAAGGGACGGGGAGGACTATTTGAATCTCTGCTGGAAAAGAAATGGAAAAGCATCGGCAAAGATGAACCTTGCAAAGTCATGTTTGCTTATTCATAAATTAAGGAGACGGTCTCCAAAACTGAGAACATTTCGTGTATATCACACTATCCGGGATCCATAATGTGCTTGACACAGCACCTTCATTTCTCTAAAGTAGTTTTCAGGCAACTCCCCAGCAGCACTGCTAATCAATATGCATGACAACATTAATATTTCATGCCAGAGCCCACCCCATAGGTGCTTCCAGCAGGGAGGGCTGGAGAGTAGCAGTTGTATGGCTAAGGAGGAGCTTGGCAATAGGATCTGACATGCCTCTGCATGGGGACTTCAGTCTTAGAGGGAGAGAGAAACTCCCTTCTATCAACAACTGCATTAAACACATCCCTCACTACATCAAGGCCCAGGCAGGTGAAGCTACTCATCCCTCCCGGGGCCTCCTGGAGCAAGAAGTAAGGACAAGAGCTACAGGAGTCACCACTGAGTTTCTGTCAGAAGAGATGCAAGTGCACGCACATACACACCTAAACTTACACATATCCACTACAGCCAAATACCAGACCAGGACTGTCCTCCCCACCAAACCTAGAGACATAATCCAATTTCTTGATACACTTTCCCGGTGAAGGTTTCTCCCAAGACACATTCACAGGGCACAGCAACGTTGCTTTAGGGTGGACAAGCATCCCACAGCACAATAAAGAAGATTCTGCCTGGCTGTGAATTTGCAGCACTAAAATGGAAGATTAAAGTATGTTTTCCACAGCACATCTCTGCACTTTTGAATGACAACGTCATACGGTATTTGTCATCTGCAGTGTTGTATACATACCAGAAAAGAGCAGATGTTCTCCAAGAAAGATGAGACTTCCAGTAGAAATCCTAGGTTCAGCATGACGTAAAGATTGTAGGGGAGCTAACACCCCCTCCCACTTATCACACCCCCATGAGCTGCATGAAATTATATCGGTGAACAAGATTTATAAACAGCCTAAGAATTTCTGCAAGAAAGGAAAAGACGAGGATATTTTAAGCTAAATTAGCATACGGATGCATCTAAACACTGTAGTATATCACTTGTGTATGTACGTAACTCAGCCACTGGCAAAAATGCCACTTCTGCACCATACAGAGGCCAAAGCAAGAAGTGAGCATTTTTGAAAAAAGTGAGAGGGACTCTAGACAAGAGCCCTGATGTTCCCCATCTTCTCTGTATTGAAGCAGGTGGGCTGGTGCAAAGTTACACAAGACAACTTATGTTCCCTCCACATAGCCACAGAATGCTTAATGCTTCATAGGCACAAGGTAAACCTTTTTTCTGATTGCAATTCTTGTCCTAGTACCTGGCATCCAACAGCTAGTTTGGATTCCTGTAATGTTTCCCTATATTTAAGTGCCTGAACTAATACATTCAATATTTGAAGAGCAGGTGGGCAGCAAAGCACTCTGAAAGTGAAAACCATACCATAATGTAATGGCAAAGGGACAAGAGGAATAACACCAGCTTGTTTTTCTTCAAAGATGAGGCCACATGAAACAAAAGATGAAAAGGAATGTTTTGTAATAGCAGTCACTATCAGTACTACCCAAGGAAAGTTTACTTTGTAAGCCCATGCAAAAAAAAAAAAAAAGTTACTCAGACAACAGAAACCCACACTTTTAGATGATCTTTTTCATCTCCCCATTGTTGAACGTGGATCTCCCATGATATAAGGAAAGCTGTTTCCTCCACCCACCAAAGCAATATGGATGAGTGACAGAAGAGCTGGCACAATGACAGATGATATCAGCATCTTCATTCTGCCACGGAGGGGCCAAGAGCACGCAGGGAAGAGGGTGCTGAAGAGCCTATTAACAGATGGTGTCTTACCAGTTGGAGCAAGAGACATCTAAATTAGACCAGACTGGAATCAAAAACCCATCACATTATCAACAGGAGCAGCACTGGGGAAAATGCTTTTGATTTCCAATGAAAGAAGTGTGCTCCCATCTGCAAGTGCCACACAAAAATAATGGCACAGCCTCCAACAGTGCCATCAGCCCATCCACCTGATGAAGCAGCCAAACCATGCCCTGATCAGGAGCTGAAAACAAAGCAAACTCCTTTCTGCTCAGGTAAGAGCACTGAAGAACTTATTTGGAGGTGTGTATATATTTGTGTGTGTGTGTGCACATAGTTATATTTATATGCTAAGCATTCAGAAGGTCTGAGGCCAAGGTGTGATAAAACTTTTTCTTCACTGGTTCATCTCTACATACAACACAGGACATTTTGGCACAGCTCCAGATTAAATACAATGCCCTGTCACTAAAATTCATGTTTAACGGCTGCGCCACGAGTCTGCTATGGAGTACTCGCACAAAAACAGCACAGCCAAGAAGCAAAAATACATTTGCCCACTTTTGAAGGACCAGGGTCAACACACACCCTCCTCACATCCCAGTATCGGCTTCGACGCACAGAGTCATTCCAGTAACACAACCTGGAGCGTACCCCAGCTGCAGTCAGAGGGGCTCAGAAGCCAGAGCCTGCCTAGGAATATAAAAGCTCCTACACTCACCACGACTTCCCTGACTCAGAATAAATCTCACCAGCCTCTGATCCCTACATGACAATAACAGTTTGAAATACTTTGCTCAGTAAATTAAAGTCAGTTCTGGCTGAATGAGACAAGTTAAAGAGAAAAAAAAAACCCAAAAACATATTGGTGATGCAGCTAAGATTTTTTTTTTCTTTCTAGTATACTCTTATCTCAGTAATCACACTGCAGAATAGACAGTCTTCAGGGTTTTAAACCCTTCAGCTCATACCCCAGTTAACATTTCGTATGGGAGAATGCTTGGAAAAATTTATCCAGATTAATACTGAACAGTTATTTATCCTAGAGCCTCTGCACAGGCTCTTCTTCAGAACAGCACGGCTTTCATGTGCTTTGCTGCTTTGGCACTGCAGGTGAGTCACACTAAACCAAGACAGGGAGACCTTAAACCCAGACAAGAACATCCCTGCAGGGCTGGAACTCATCATTCACCCCCTTTCCACAGGGATTGGCTCTCCTGGACGCTCCCCCACAGCACATGTGCAGCATGGGACTCTGTGCCTGGTGATAAAATGTCATTTGATCACATCACCTGAAATTTAAAATATCATCAGGCTCTGCATTTTGTCCTCTCCAAGTGTTGCGTCTTAGCTATGCCAGAAGTTTCACACTCCGGACTTAAAAACCATCCCCTCGGCTCTGTCCCTGAGAAGCCGGAAGGACTACAGATTGAAGGTGAGGGAAAAGGGGTTTCTGGGTCCCAAGCACTACAGTTTTAGTGGGGTCACGTCAGCACTGTCCGCCCCTTGCATTTGGAAAAGGAGAGGATAAGGAGCACAAGTTAGCACCAGGCACCTTTTCCGTCACCAAAGGGAGGACAGAAGAGAGCAGAGCAAAGCTAGCAGAAGGACTTTGTCTTGCAACAGTACAAACGAACTGAGTATGAGAAGGGGATATTTATTCCTGCATGGGCAAATCTATTACAACTCATTTGTTTAGACTTTTATTAAGTAAACTTGAAATAAGCGTTCCAAGCCCTTGGTGGCCCTACCTATAAAAATTGCCTAAATATACTGCTTTTGCTGGTCAATGGGGAAATCTGGATAACTCCACCATAAAAAGGAATCCATTCTCTTCCATGTCTCTGAAGTTTTCTGTTTGCCCTTTCTCACACAATCTCCTTTCAGAATTATTATTTTTTTCCTTAGCATTCTGAAATTCCTCAGCATTATGACAATGGTTTTGCAAAACAAAACAGGCAGGGGGAAATGCCCTTTAAGAGTTATTTCCAAAGTAAAGTTTTTATTTACATCAAAATTGAGGCTAAAGGCAGGGAGCACCTCTAAAATAACCATTTATTGTGCATTAGGCGCAGCGTGAAGAATTCTCCACACATGCAACCTTCACTGCCAAAAGCCAGTATGCAATTTTCTATGCTGCTGTTTCTCTTCTTCCCTAAAGCAAATTACTGTTACTAGGGAGTAAAACATTATCTTTTAGCATCTTGCCATTTACTGTTTCCTTATTAACATTCAAGTCCATATGAGCGTGATGAAATTTTTAACAGCGCAATGTTCTTCAGTCAAACTTTCGCATACTCAAGGCCAAAATATCAATAAGAGCCAAATTCCTCCCTCCACCCTGCGCTCGACTCCCTGACTAGCAGAACAGCTCTCTTACTTTCATTATGAAAAACAATTAAAACATTCTACAGAGATACTGCTCACCAAGTGTTTTAACTACACTGCAGAACCCACAGAATGATGTGATTCACTCAGATGTCAAAGTAACCTCATAACACATTCAGATCAAAACTGCAGGCCATCACAATCTGGTGACTTTTCACCAACTGAGCCAGTGCCTAAAGGCAGAAAGTTCAACACTGAAAATAAAACTGAGTAAAGGTCACCGAGGCTTTCACTGTGTGAAAGACATGTGCAACCAAAGACATCTGGAAGTGAAATGATACGGTAGATTCCTACGCAACAGCAGAGAAATTATAAATGGTGTTTCCATGAGGGAAATAGAATTCACACACGGGTCAAATAAATATGGCAAGTGAAGAAAAGATGGTGCCACTCGGGAGGGGAGCTCAAGATGTACCTACACACATTTTCCTTGAAATAGCAACATGTTCACTGGGATTGTGCCCACTCAGCAAACGGGGCTGCGTATTGCACTACAACTTTATGATGCACCCAGAGACAGCAGGGTTGAAAACAAACAGACCGTGCTTGTCACAGTCTCATGACACAGAGATGATGGAAAACTTCCATGGTCATGGCACAGAAATCTGTTTACCACCCCAAAAATATTAAAGTACTGGTCCAAGAGTTGTTGACCACCAAGCAGCACAAATGGGAGAAGTACTAAAAAGAAAGGAAAGCAAATGCATTAAAGAACCAAGAGAAGAGGTAATTTAGGGGAGAAGAAAGGAAAAACAGCAGAAAAATAATAATAAAAAAAAAACCAAGCTGAAAAAGAAAATTATTTTTTTCCTTTTAAGTAAAGACAGCAATTAAGGAGAGATCTGATTGTTCTGTGGGACATCAAAAAAGGGAGAGATTATACAGTGGAGAAGTGAAACAAAAAGACAAATGTACAGTGAGTGAAAATACCAGGTCCTTGAAAGACACCGTCACAAATTCAGCAGCAGGTAGCAAATGTTACTGGGAATATAAAATATTTTCCTCTTCATTTCACAGGGACAAGTGAAGAAACAGATCAGGAAGTGAATGATGTTTCTATTACTCTAACATATTCAAGAGCACATAAATGCAAACGTATCTAAGCTATTTGAGAGGGGAAAAGCATAAGGCACAAGAAGGCAACAATTTCAAGTGTAGGTATTACGAGATCTCCTCACAATAAAACAGTTTCATCTTGACGATATGAAACAGCTGATTCTTTCCGCCACTCTTCAGTTGTGCTGTGGTCTTATGAAGTCTATGGTTAGCGTAAATCTTGTCCCAGCATAAACAGATAGCAAAGCCATGAAGGTTTCATTTGGGCCAATGATACTGTGCCAGAGAGAAGATGAGCCGAACACACTTCTGTGGCCAGGAGAGGGAGGTGCCACTCCCCATCTCGTCTACCAGACTCTGTCCCCAAAATTATAAAGTTCAATAGCCCTCCAAAACCACTACGGCAAAACAATGGTCTTTGAAACTTGGCTGTCAGGTGTATCACCAAAACAGACCATCAAGGAGTTCTGAGGGACTCCTCTCCCAAGCCACGCAACCCAGAAGCAGTAGCAAGATGGAAAGTGACAGCGAGGACTGAAAAGGCATCTTCTGCATTTCCCAAAGTCAAGAGTACCCAAATTTAAGGTGGACAAAATAAAATATTTTCAACACAAATGCAACTTCATTGCTAGTCCCTTGGCCATGGCAGCAGGTTGACCACGTATCTACAAAAGATGTGGGATGTGAAATGGAAAGACTCTATCACCAGCTGAGATCTTCAAGAACCTGCCCATCATCGGTACCTGCAGGAAGCACAGGACATGGTCAGAGAACACACTCTTCATCTCAACACACACAACCTTCTGCCGGGCAACCAGGAACAGGTATACCCAAGAGAAAGGGTTAGAAAGGCCTTAGAGAGCAGAGAGCCCCAGCCACAAACACGGCAGGGCACGCAGAAACAGCAGCACAGGGCAGAGGGAACAGTAGTGCCTTCTGGGGGTGGCAGCAGCAGCACAGGTGGGATGGTAAAGAAAGATGATGAGAGCTTTTGGAAAGTGCTTTGCAAACTATTTCAAGGAATCAAAGGAAGTGTCAAGTGTCCTCTGAAACGCATAATCCTGGAAAATAAAGCTATCCAACTATTTGACAATCCCAGAGGATATGATGGTTCAGATAACACCATGACAGCAACTGTTTCCTAAGCTTTACTCTTCTGTTTTGGTTACTGTAAAGTATTCCTGCACTCTACTACTTGAAAATTATCTTTGCTGTTTAAACGCTGCTCCTCTTCTGGGCCAGCAGCACCTGCAAAAGCCTTGCAAAAGCCAGAGCTCAGGAAAGACCATGAGAAAGCTCAAGATTCACAGTAGCTCCTGCCCCTGGCAGGGACCAACACAGCTAGACCAGCCCAGCAGCCCTGCCCAGCTCTCCTCTCCCAATCCCGTTTTTTCTTTTCATCATAGAATCATGGAATGGTCTGGGTTGGAAGGGACCTTAAAGACCATCTAGTTCCAAACACCCCACCATGGGCAGGGACACCTCCCACTAGACCAGGTTGCTCAATGCCCCATCCAACCTGGTCTTAAACACTTCCAGGGATTACATAACAGAACCCTAATCTTGAAAATAAAACAAATCAAAAGCCACAATATTGAACCACGTTGTAACACATCACAGGTTCTGGTACAAGAATCAAAATACCTGTGCGTGTGAAAATTCTCAGAAGTAGCTACAACTCTGCTTCTCCTGAAACAACTCTTTGCCCCCAGCATAGAGTAATTTCTGGTTTTGTCAAAATATGACCTGTTTTTGCTGTTTGGGAGTTATTTTTCCTGCTATGTCTGTGTTCTGAAGATCCTAAAAAGGGATCTCATGAGAGGAAGAAGCCGTGTAAGAAGAGCATGACTACACATGGGCAACCAAGGAGGGTGGTGGTGCCGCAGCCAGCAGACCAGCTTCAGCAGCTGGGGAACCGCAGCCCGAGACCACAGATGGGAAAGATAAGCAGCATGTGCCCTCTTTGCTCATTCCCCACACTGTATTTAAGCAGCATAGATCATTAGTGAAACAAAGAGATTGGGTTTGTTTCCTTAAAAAAAAAAATTGCTATTATTAGCTGTACCAGCTGGATCTTATCTACTTTTATTGCTACTAAAAAGCTGTCAAGCTGCTCTCCTTGAACAGCACACAAATCACCATATCCATCGTTTTAAGCTGGAAATATCTCGGTCTTTCTTACATTCCCCACCAAAGAAAGTTTTCTGAATATGAGAGCTCTTAGAAGTTGAATAAAATTTTACAGTAAATTAAAATAATTCAATGAATCACAGAAATCAGAGCTTCCTCCAGCTAAATGGTTAGCTTTAATTCATGGACTTGTTACAATTCTTTTCTCTACTATAATACAATTAGGTATGGCAATTAACCTGACATTTTCTTTGCAGTATTCTTTCTTTTAAGCTACCTGAATGAAAAAGGCTTATATGTGTCTCCCCAACACATTGTGATCATCATACCCTGCATCTTATTTAAGATACAATAGGGTGCTTTGAAACCTTATATATAAACACCAAGAGCTCTACAGCCTGTGATAACTGAAGTTGGGCTTTACGATCTCTCTCACCAGCTCTTGAGAGGATACTCACAGAAGCATTTCAAATATGCTTGTGTACCCAACATACGGACAATCTTCCTGCTATGGCTTCTGCTGTTAATGGCAAGACAGGTCTGTCAAAGGATGTCCACAGATCCCAATAACTCCTTCTGGAAAGGCAATCAAAACCTGAGGATCCTTGCTCCTCAGCTCTGCTGTGCTGGAAATTCAGAGCCGGGGTTCTGTAGCATGAAGCCTAACCCTAATAAACCCCAGTCAAACGCATCTTAATTCTGCAAACACTTAGGTATGGGGGTGAAGGCAAAATGAAGTGGTTCTGTTTGCTTTTGCAGGAAAAAACACAGCAGTGCTAAATCCTGTGCTGAGGGACAGCATGTGCGGTCATTTTTTAAACCAAACCTTCTTGGGGAAAAGCAGGAGAATGGAGAGGCAAGGACTGGGGAAAGGGAAACGGAGCGGGCACACAGACAGCAAAGCACGAGTGTATGAAACAGGTAAACTGCTCTTCATTTTAATGAGCTGTTAACATTGAAACCTGTTGCCCTCCTCCTTGCTGACTTTCAAACAGCTGCACACAGTATTTGCCTGCAGGGTACAGGAGACAGCAAATAGCCATGGCAAATGTCTTTTAGAATATTCATATAATTACTGTGTTTTCTGCTGTCCCCCTTAACTGGCATTTGCAGAGCTGGATTCCTGCAGTTCAGTCTGTGGAAATACAGGACCTGAGCCAGCAGCAGCACAATGAATTTTATTTAATAAACTAACACTGCTGCAACTGTCTCAATTGGCTCAGGTACCTCCACAGGGAGAGAAAAGCACTCTCCAAAAGCACAAACTACTCCCATCCCGGCAGAAGACCTGCAGGCACGACCTGTGTTATAAAGCCCAGCCCCTCAAAACTGTGAGTAAAATTTTAATGCTTTTCAAGTCCAAAAAACCCAACTCACACTCCCATCCTACAGCATTTCAGAGCTAGGCTATGAAAGCCAGACTGTCGACAGAACTACAACAGGGCTGAGAAAAGGACATACTGATGCTTTAGGTCCCACAAAGTATCTGTTTTTAAAAAAGGAAATTCCAAACCAGTTCATTTGGATTACAGGGTACAGCCTTTCAGGCTGCAAAAAGTCTATTTCAACTTCACATCACATAAAACTCGTGCAACACACTCACGATTTAAGAAAAAAGACCTTGTTTTTCATTAGTCTTGGGTAGACCTTTAACAGAAATGGTCTTACAGGTGCTGTTATAAAATAGTGGGTTGCAGTAAAAATCCATTGGCAAAGCTTCAGTAAGCACACACAAATTTTGCTGCTTGTTAGGGAATACAAAACATTGTACACTGAGCACGGCACCTGGGAAAAGCCATCCCTTGGAATGCTTAACGCCCGCCGGGACCCACGACAGCAGGCATGAGACTGGGGGCAGATATTCGGAGCAGCATTGCCTTTGGTATTGGCAGCCCCAGGTGCTTCAGCAATGCCGCCATAAATCACATATCCCTGGCTTCAAGCGGCACCGCTGGGCTCTTGCCATGTCCTGACCCAGTGCTTCCCAGCTTGCAGTGTCTCATCACCTTCTCAGCGCCTCAGCCTTGCGGGGTGTATGCGAAGCCCAAATGCTGTGGGAGCAGCACGTCCCGCACGCAGGCAAGGCTGGCATCCCACAGCATCCTCGCCTCTGTCACAAAGCGTGCCCAGCTTTGATACAGATGGAACAGGACACTAAACGGATGGTTTTCTGCAAAAAATCCACAGTGATACCAAAACTCCTCATGGCAGCAAAGCTAATTAGGGCCTAATGTTGTATATCCACAGTTAGGGGTTTTTTTTCTTTCCCTCCATGAATGTTATTCTGCGCTGATTGACATCACATTTCTTCACCAAGTTAAGTATCCTGCCGTGGCTCTTGAAAACTTTCACTTTTACTATGCCATCTGACCAAACTTTGCCTCCCCCCCCCCACTCTTTTTTCCAGATCATTTATGAATGTAATGGAGAGTACAAGGTTGAACCAAGATCTCACAGGGCATCACTGACCACATGGAGAGAGCAAGGAAGGTCCACCCTTCAGGGAACCTGCCAGCAATCTCTTTCCTTGGAGATATTCAAAATTCAACAGAGCTGGGAGTAATGTGACTTCCGTGGGTGTGATTCCTGCTTTGAGCCACAGTCTCCAGCCTAGAGAGCTCCAGAGGACCCTTTCCAACATATATTATTCTACTAGTTCCTAATATGACATTTACCCAGAGTACACAGAGGGTAATTAAAACCTCCCGCTATTGTTTTGTTCTCTGCCCTTGCAACCACTCCGGTCCCACTCAGCACATCACAGCCACTCTAGTGTGCAATGGTTGAATGGTTCATATTATTTTATTTTAAATCCAGGAGTTAGTGAGACTTGCTGATGTAGATAACTCACATACTTCACTGTGTCACTCTGCCTCCAAAGCAAGAAACTCCAGCAGTCCTGTGTAACTCTGGCTTTCCTGTGAGCTCTCAACCTGTCGCTGAGCTTGGACAGGCCTTTTTTATGGAAAGGTCGTCAGTGAAAACCAGGCACGTCTGTTCTACTGCCTTGTTCTCCGAGTTTCTGGCCCATCTGCAGGAGCACATAGAGCTTTGATTCTCCCTTTAGCTGCCCAGCTGCCCTGCTTAAATGAGATTGCTTTTAATGAAATTGCTCCTTGCATTTTCTTATTTGAAATTTATTAACTTCTGCCCTATTCCCTCCTTTTTTTTTTTCCCTGAATAAGAGTTCTTAGTGACTTATTTCTAAAGAACAGGTACTAACAGTTCATCTGCCCCCTTTCCTATTCTGAAAATCCCCCATAAATTCAAACTGCTGGGAACATTTTTGTGAGGGAAGGAGAGATGAAAAGATGAGCTCTTGGTTTGTTACCTGTAATTTTAATCAACTGAGGATCCTCCTTACACAGCCTGACCAAAACTCAGTCTAAACCCCCCATTCTCCTGTTGCTGGTAGCCCTCCTGCACTGGTGCGCTCCACTTTATCCACAGCTTTAATTTACCTTTCATAAATCTGGGCTGCATCCCTGCTTCACTAGCACAGAGCCCTGGCCTTCCAGGCAGCTGCTCCACCCTCAGCACCACTTCAGCATCCCCATCTGATTTGCCTTCCCTGTTTCACATGTGTCTTTATCCTCTGCCTATTTTCTAGACAAACAGCTCCATCCTTCTAATCCTCCTGTCCCAAAGCTCCCACTGCAGGATAACCCACTCCTCAACCAGGCACCAGCTACTTTCAAACTGCAGATTTACATCTGAATATTACTAAAATCTACTAATTTAGGCCCCAAATCAAGTTCTAAATATTTCTTTTTACAATTCTACTGCTTTACAATTCTAGGTTCACATGAACTTTGCATGAATCTCTTCTCTTAAATTTTCCTTGGGTCTGGAGGCTTAACTCTCTTAAAACATCTTTAAGAATCAGCTGTAGTTCAAAATCACAGAGCAAACCATCTCAAGCAAAACTTTAAAATCAACCATTACCAAGAAAATTCTCTGAATTCAGAGCTGTCCTGAAGAACACAGAGAAAAGTCCCAACTACAAGAGAAGAAGAAAAGAATGACAATATATCCCTGGAAATGCATCTTGTGCTCGTTCTTAACTGCCACCATGTTGCAATATTTTATCTGACCCAAATTTTTCAGCCCCCTTTGTGAAAATCCACCGATATCCACATACATCTGCACTTTGTAAATACAAAATACACAAACAAATTTTCATACAATATTTCTGTAAAGTACCGGTGTGTAGAAAACAATTATTTCAGAAAAGGCTGTTTTCGATCCCCCTGCACAGTTCAAGAGTCCCACATTGCACTTGTGAGGTCCCTTGCTGATAGAACGAGTGACCCACGGCCTTACCAAAAAAATATTGATGAACCCCATTCAGGATGATGAGCTTTGGCAGGTCTGACACCAGGAATGTGCCTGGCAAGCTCAGGTAGTTAAATACTAGCCCTGATTTAGCAATTACAGATGTCACTGCTTACAACTGACAGCACCTTTCTATACAGTACCTCAACATTGAGGCATCTTCACTAATTGCGTCAGAAAGATTCCACACTATCTTGAATTATCCTGGTTTTATCAGCCTGCAGAGAGAGGTGCCCTGTTCCACATAGCAAAGCAGTCTGGGATTTGCTCATTCCTGCCTTCATCAGCAGAAAAAAATGAAGGATGGGTTTTGGTACATCCTACACTTCTTGTAACAGAGGTGGAGTGTCTCAGTAGGTTATCTGATTTGGAAATAAAAGGTAAAACAATTCCTTGTATTCAGGCAGTCTACATGCATTTTTTTGTGGGTGTTTGGTTTTTTGGATTTTTTTTTTTTTTTGTATATAAATCCTTTTCCCAGAGCTCCAGACACAAATGCTTCACTCTCTGAAAAAAAAAGTATTAATTGTTTTAATCTCTTGAAAATGCGTTGATTGCATTGTTTTGTTTTTTCTTTTTTCCCAAACAAATGTTAACACATCTCTAAGTTGGATTACAGCTAATTACAACAATGTCACCTTCTGTAAACCTTGAATCCTCAGCAATACAGGCCTGTACACCAAAAGAGATGCTGCTACACTGTCAGATAAAAAGCTTACTCATTGACTTTTATTAACAATAAAACACATTAATAGGAAACTGATTTCATTACAACCCGATTAACTGGAAATCACAAATGCCCATAAAAACAGCTCCTTAATTAAAGGCATGAGGAGTTGTTCTTTTAATACACAGTAAGTACGAAGGTGTGTATCTCAGTAATGGAGCTCTGGTCTCAATTTTGCTAGTTTTTTTTCCCCCCTCAAGTTCTTAACCTTTAATAGTGGATGTGCATTAGAGACTGAGTAACAAAAATTCCTTTCAGAAATTGATTTGGCCGAGAATCAATTGAAAGGCAATTTGCATTGCAATACACTGCTTCCTGTGGAGAAAGAGCAGCTCAGAGAAATACGAAGCCTGATTCCCTGCTATTGCTATTAGAGGGGCTACGGGTACACACACATGCATTTCCAGAGCGATGCTAACAGAAGCACCGTCAAATACTCACACTGTCATCTCCCACACATTGTACAGCTTGTATCACTGGAGTATTTTGCGCTAATCAACAGCAACATAAGTCAGTTTATATCCTGCGCCAATCTGATACTTAAGAGAGCATTGCTGGTGACCTGGCTTCTTCAGAGATGCATTAACAGCTACAGATATTATTATTATCATCATCCTTTGCTGAACTGCAAAGTAACACATCTACATGCAAAGACCTGGAAACTACTCCCACATAGATTGTTCTCTTTTACATGCAATTAGCTGACAGTCTCATCAACCACTGAAATTCTCTATGGTCATACATCAGAGAAAGAAAGCGACTCTGCCTTTCTACAGTTCTTCCAAATATTTACACATCAAGAGACATTTGGCTCTACCTTCTGTATAAAAAAAAAAAAAAAAAAAAAAAAAAGTACCCCTCTTCTGGGATCCTGTGGCCTGGCAATGATGAGACCGTGTCCAGTGCCGTGCTGGAGTGCCTGTGGAGCTGCCATTGCTGTGCCACAAACAGCCACACCTGCTCAGGCTGTTATTGTACTTACCAGTTGCTGGCAACACTTCCAGGCTCACCTGACAGGCTTTTCCCCTGCATTGCCAGTTTCCAAGGTTTCCAAGTGTAGAAACAAAATCTTCTAGAACACTGCTTTTGGGTAGATCTCAAGCTAAAGTTAAGAGTGTTGCTTTAATGAGATTGACAAGTGATGGCGTGGCAAATTGGGAAGGTGTTAGGCAACTTGTGGCCCACATCTTCATGTATATATTGGTCAGCTGAACTGGATCCAGCAAGTAACAGCAATGTGGACCTTGGCCTGAACCAGCCGTGCAGCTCCTGATGTGCAAAGGAATGCTACATCTATAGATTATCAGCCCTACAGACTAGCACAGCGGCATCTCCACAGGAAAGTCAAAGCAAAAACAGGCAATGAGAGCACAATGGTACAGGAAAACTCTTCACCATTTCATCACTGACCTGCTCCACTTTCTTTCCCATGCCAAGATCTGGGAGAGGTAGTACTCCGGTACTCAGCAACTCCACAGAGCGCAGGCAGAAAGGCGTAATTCAAGCAGACAGACAGACTATGATCTCTGGGGAGCTGCCTACAGGTGGACCTCATGACAAAGATGACTTCCTTAAAATACATATTCATGGCAACAGAAAGCTGATTCTGCATAAACAGGCTCCTCCTGGGAACACTCTTACGCAGTGTGCATTAATAAGGCTTCAAAGGTTTATCATAAGAGAGCCAGATCTGTTTCAAGGGACACTCCCCAAATAGCTATCAAATATTTATTCAATTACGGATGCTTATGTTTGAGCTATTTGCTGTTAGTCTTGTGTTGAGCTTATTTGAAAGAAAGGTTGCTTTGACACCCGTTGCTCACTTCATGTCCTACTGTTCCTACAGCATTTCCAGGTATTTCTTAAATATCTGTATTTGAGAACCTCTCTGGTTTTCCTCTACAAGCAAATAAGGGATGGACCTGTCTAGGTCAACCTAAAACAGCCTTCTTTAAGAAACAACACATGCATTCATGCAAGTAAACTTGATGTAAATCCTATTGCTCTACCAAAAAACCTACTCTAGTTCTCATCTTGGTATTACTTCACACGGCTTTCAAAGAGCAGAGACACCAACAAAGATAAAACTGACAAAATTTTGTCTCATGAACAACATTAAGGATGGACCTACTGCTTACATTGATAGTGAGGCTGGTCCAACAAGCCATTTTAGCCTGAACAAGTTCTACCAATAATTCATAGCATTTAGTCCTGCTAGCCATATCTTGAAAGATAAACCCAACCTAATCACATGGTAAATCAGAGTTGAGAGATCTTGGATTACAACCCTAGGATGACTCAAGGCAGCCACTTCGAACATTTCAAAACAGATCAGCTTGCATTTTGCTGACCATCGAGAAGCCTTCATCACACAAAAACAAGTAAGCAAACAAACAAAAATAAACGCACAACACAGTGAGCCACCATTACTACCAAAAGCAAACCACTGTCCTCAAACAAGAAAGGATTCAGACATTTGCTGGGCATTAGCAGCCAAGACAAACCCTGTGAGGAGGTGCCACTTACCAACCTCAACACCCTGGAAGACGACTGGCACATACAAACACTTTTTTAAAAGTCCACCGAACTTTCTGAAGCTTCTGAACTATCTGTACATTTTTGAAGCACTGACCTCAAGCCTTCATCTCCAATATACATAAATATAAACACATTTCTAAGGACTAATTTTAAATGTGAAGCAGAGTTTGCCAAACAGAGAAGGAGCTAAGCTACAGATTTCCTGTTTCACTTTCCACCAGCTTCCAGCAAACTGCCTGCATGAAATTCACATCCTGATTAATATCTTCAAATCCCTAAGCAGTAAGGGACCCAGTCTTTGCTTCTGGTTCTTGGGGTTTTTTTGGGGGGAAGGAGAAGGGAAATTAAGAATTTCTCATGCACAGCTCCCGCTGGAGGCTTGCATCAAAGGCACTAGCTGGGGAGCAAATGCTCTGCTCTGCAGACGTGCACGCAGAGGGAGCTGCCTCTCTTGAAGGATGCCACGTAAAGGCTGCCAGGTTTGCCACAGGAGCAGGGAATTCATGAGGGGAAATCTAAATCAGATCTAAAATTTCCTGCCTCCAGTGTTTCAGACTATGGTTGAGTAGAGGGAGCACTGCAGCTCCCCAGTCAACACTGAAAACACCACAAGAATTTGTGCTATTAGTCCTGGGACTCCAGAGCAAGGGACACTGGTGTCAGCTGAAAGCTCTACTGCATCTACTCCACTCTGACAGTTAACATTGAGAATTCATGATGCTTTCAAGAGCCCTGCACAAACTACAGCACAGAAAAATGCTCTGGCCCCCAACCCGAATGTCAGATGGTGGTAACAGTGACCATCATGTACTTACAGGATACAGTAGGGCAAGAGCCAACCTGCTCTTTGCTGCGCTCAGTGCATTTTCAAAGATAACGAGCAAAAGTGACCACATTTTCACAATCAGGAGTCAACTCCAGCGTGTGATTCTCTTACCCAGCTCTACATCATTCTGGGCTTTAACAAAGGAAGGAAAAATATGCATGGAATTGGTTTATAAGGCCTCTGTGGGGTTAAAAAGAAGACAGGGAAAAAGCAAGTCACACATGAGTGTGGAAGTCATTTTCACACCCCACTTTGTCATCTGTGGAACATTTCTTTTGGAAAATAGTCACTTCACAAGTAAACTCTAGGGGAATTTTTTTCCTTCCCCTTACAACAATAAATATTTCCTGTGAACTAGTTTTTTGAAAATCTCAACAGGTTTAGAAGATTGGTTTTGTATAGATAGGCATCCAACAGTTGAAGTGTTTATCAAGGCTCCTTTGATGTACACACCAGACTGGAAATCCTAGGAGAAAAAGCTCTCTTGCAAGATTTCCTGTATTCCTAAATTTTTGCCAAGGTGGAAATAGCTTATTTCTTTTTCACAGCAGTTCAGTGTTTTACGTCCAGCTTAGCTGCAAATGAGAAACATGAATAATTTAAAGGAAGCAATCCAACAAAGAGATCCGCTTCTACACACACAAGTACGCAGGAAAATCTCTTGGGAGGACTGAGGCTTCCGAGAGTTTCTCGGAGTTAAAAACAGGTGTTGGTTCATTAAAAATGTGGCGGGCATTGAACAAAGTGGCCATTGGTTTCATTGGACTGCTCTACCTTACAGAAAAAGCTGACAACAAAATAGGGCTTAGCTTCCCAAGGCAAAGGATCCAACACACAGAGCTTTCCACAGCCCAAACAGACGACCCTAACCTCGCAGAAGCTTACAGATGCAGATAAACAGGAGCAAACACTATGTATTTGACATCAAGCCCAAAGCACCCTCAGGTCCATCAACTCTGGATGCCAACCTGGAGCCTATTGCTTCACTTCACAATGGCTTAAGCCAAAGTTCTGTGTGACAGTCTCTTTTCCTATACCTTGCACAACAGAACCAAAAACTAGAGAAATCTCTGATGCTCACTTTGAAGCACAAGTTCTGCTGCCAGGCTTCTATCACCACATCCCAGTAACAAGCACCAGTGCAAGAGGACTAGCTGATTCTCCAAGCAAAAACAGTGCAGCAATCAACCCTCTGAAACTAATGAAAGGGGTAAGTGGGGACCCAAAAGCTAAGCCATGTTTTATTAACATCACCCATGGTCTCAGAAAGCCAGAAACATAAGCTTTGAGTTGCAGGGCTGTCTGCAATACCACCCCAATACTTCTGCAGGTAGATTTTTTTTTTTTTTTAAAGGTGGAAAAGCTCCGAGCTGTCACAAGTCCTGTTGTCTGGAAAGGGAGAGGGAAAGCAATCCAATTATCTCCACAGACAGAAGGATGAGCTTTGGATGAGCAATCAGCATTTTAGGAAGGCTGAGGCTCTCAGACACCAGCCAAACTTGGGTCCTGCTTCATTTACATGCTTGAGCGCACCCCACACAGCTCCAACACCGCACTTCACCAAAGGTATTAGCAACAGGGAGGGTTGCAGGACTCGGGCCCTGCTTCTGACTCTCATTTGCAAACAGAAGACTCAATAATCATCAGGTGTAACTTGAATGAGGAAACTCAAACCTGACTCTGCCAAAAAACAACCCTCTCAGGCTGAGTGCTGTCTTGAAATGAAGACATAGAGGAAAGGGATAATTTCAGGTACATATAAAACACATTTCTTACAGTTTTCTACTCTTCTGTTATCATATGTCTGTATTTGCGGTGAGTTAATGCATGGGAAATGGGAGAAGTCTCAGATGGTGGGTATTAGTGGGTGCCCTCCAGCAAAGGGCATACCACAGTGAGACAGCCTAGAGAAACCACTTCCTCCCAGAGATGTCATCAGGTCCCCAAACCTCTTATATTTATCAAGAAAGTATCATCGCTGTTGCACACACCAAACTCACTCAGCCTTGGGAGGACACAGCAGGCAGTGGAGGGGTCCTTCATCTGAGGGGACACTGCAGCCCTTCAAGCCACCACACCTCCACTCGAAGAACCGGGAGCAGGGACCTGCAGCTGTGGGCTTTTTATAGGTTCTTACACATTACAATTCTGCAATCGTGTCTGGCCTGGGGCGGTCAGGCCCCTTTGAAAGGAGAAGCAGTTACGTGGCCAGCTAAGGGCCACCTGCCCCACACGATGGTGCTCAGGGAGTTGGGAGAAGCAGGCCGCACTGAGCTCCAAAATGAGCATTTTAAAGGCCTCCTGAAGAATTCCGAAGGCTCTTTCGTTGTTATTGTTATTTAGACAAAGTCATTCCGTCCCTTCAGAAGGTCAATGGTGTAATAAACCTCTTCATTGCTTTGAAACATCCCCTTCACTCCAATAAAAAGGCTGGATTTTACCTCATCTTTGTGACTGAACTGCATCCCAGGTTCAAGTTGGAAGAAGGAAAAAACAAACAAACCAAAAACAAACAAGCCAAAACAACAACACAAAAACCAACCAACAAACACCTAATTCACCCTTTTTCTCTCAGTATTGGTGTGTCTGAGGCTGGTCACTGCCACTGGTACTCATAACACAGAGTAGAGGGAGACCACCATTCCCCTCCCTCAATTTCAAGCTCTTAGCCCAAACCTTTTTCTTCACAGATGAAAGCTTCTGTTGAGTCTCAAGTTCCCTTAGGCTTGAAACACTTCAGCAAGTCTAGAAATATTTTTGGCCAGCCAGAATGTTTAATTAGAAAGGAGCAGAAAGCTATGGAAATAGCCTGCAGGAGCCCACAACACTATGACACTGACCAGGATGGACCTTCTCCCACCCAAGGGATTGTGTGCTCCATTGCAATCAATGGGCCACATCATCAAAAACAACAGTTCTGCAACTGTATTTCATGTCTTGCAATTTAATGACCATACACAGTCATTAAATAACTCCATTTTGGACTGAAATCTTGAAGCAAAAAGGGGTAGTGCAAAATCCAGTCCTAAGAGGAACATCCAACCCCTTGAGTTACAACCCAGAAACTTGTGTAGAACAGATGGAGGGCTGCTCTGCCTCCAGCAAGGCTCAATGCCTCAGTATTAAACATGGGCCCAATGCTCACAAAATGCACTTGTGGTAATAATTTCCTAAGCTTTAAGCTTCAAAAAACAACTGTTTTTTTCTTTTTTTTTTTGCTAGTCCTGTGATTTCTAAATCCCTGGTTAATTTTGTAAGTTTGCAAGAAAAATGTGGAAATGCTTTAGGCTTACAAGTGAAAATACTGAAAACAACTGCAAAGAAGCTATTAGGGGAATAAATGTGTCCACCTACTCAATTTATCTAAATATTGTTTATATAAGTGAAATATATTATGAAATTTTGAGTGAGTGCAGTAAGTTGAGGAGGTTTAATGCTTGTGCTTTCTTTGGTGGCTTTTGTTTATCAAAACTTGAAAGGTTACAGAGTCAAGAGGTACATTTTTGTTTCATTAGCTTGAAAATGACAATTTGATGTACCGATACAGTATTTTGGTTATGAAGGCTATTGACTTATTAGCCTAAGAACAAAAAAAATCTAGAAACAATGTGAGATTCCCGTCTCTTCATGACTTGTACACCTAATGTTTGCAGGATTTTATATTTTTAATTTGCTGCAAGATGATTAATAACTTGAATCTGAATGTAGTGTTCACCTGGCGCCTCTTTATGGATCGTTTAGATTTGGTATTTACTTATTTCTGGGTCATGATTAATTGCTAAGATGTTATTCTGGCACATCCAAAGCGTGTGTAGGGCAAGGAGGAAAATTCATGTACCTGGTCACTCACACAGCAGCACCCTGTTGCAGCAGCTGAGCACAGCTTATTAACTATTCAAGTTGATAAATAACAAACATCAGACTAACATCTGTGGACACAACAACATTAGCAGAGAAGAGCCTGGGGGAAAATGCAGAAATGGAAACTCCTTGCACAAAAGTAATATATTTACCCACCGCTGTCTTCACATCACTCTACAGGACTATCCATAGAGATGTGTCTGGGACTGGATGAGATACACCTGAGAGTGCTGAGGGAGCTGACAGAGGAGCTTGCCAGGCTACTCTCCATCATTTATCAACAGTCCTGGTTAATTGGAGAAGTCCCGGATGACTCGAGACTTGCCAATGTGATGCCCATCTACAAGAAGGGCAGGAAGGAGGATTCAGTGAACTACAGGCCTGTCAGCCTGACCTCGATACCAGGAAAGATTACGGAGCAGTTCATCTAGGGTGTGATCACACGGCAAGTGCAGGAAAATCAGGGGATCAGGCCCAGCCAGCACGGGTTCATGAAGGGCAGGTCCTATTTAACCAATCTGATCTCCTTCTGCGACCAGGTGACCTGCCTAGTGGATGGGGGGAAAAGCAGTAGATACCTGGACTTTAGGCAAAGCATTTGACTCTGTTTCCCACAGCATTCTGCTGGAGAAGCTGGCAGCTCATGGCTTAGATAAGTGTACTCTTTGTTGGGTTAAAAACTGGTTAAATGGCCAAGCACAGAGAGTGGTGGTAAACGGAGTTAAATCCAGCTGTCGACCAGTCAATGAGTGGTGTTCCCCAGGGCTCAGTCTTGGGGCCGGTCCTGTTTAACATCTTTGTTGATGATTTGGATGAGGGGATTGAGTGTACCCTCGGTAAATTTGCAGATGACACAAAATTAGGTGGGAGTGTCGATCTGTTTGAGGGTAGGAAGGCTCTGCAGAGAGATCTGGATAGGTTGGATTGATGGGCTAAGGTCAATTGTATGAAGTTTAATAAGGCTAAGTGCAGAGTCCTGCACTTGGGTCACAACAACCCCAGGCAATGCTAACAGGCTTGGGGACGAGTGGCTGGAAAGCTGCCTGCTGGAAAGGGACCTGGGGGTGCTGGTTCACAACCGACTGAATATGAGCCAACGCTGTGCCCAGATGGCCAGGAGGGCCAGCAGCATCCTGGCCTGTACCAGAAATAGCGTAGCCAGCAGGAGTAGGAAGGTGATCATGCCCCTGTACTCAGCACTGGTAAGACCACACCTGGAGTACTGTGTACAGTTTTGGGCACCACAGTATAAGAAAGACATAGAGGTACTGGAGAGGGTACAGAGAAGAGCAAAAGACTGGTTAGAGGACTGGAGAACATGTCCTGTGAGGAGAGGCTGAGGGAACTGGGATTTTTAGTCTGGAGAAGAGGAGGCTGAGAGGTGACCTTATTGCACTCTACACCTACCTGAAAGGAGGTTGTAGAGATGCGGGTGCTGGCCTCTTCTCCCTCCTGACTAATGACAGGACAAGAGGAAATGGCCACAAGTTGCACCAGGGGAAATTCAGATTAGATATGAAGAAAAATTTCCTTCGTGAAAGAGTAGTTAAACATTGGAATGGATTGCCCAGGGAGGCGGTGGAGTCACCATCCCTGGAGGTATTCAAAAAGCGAGTAGATGTGGCACTTCAGAGCATGGTCTAGTGACCATGGAAGTGTTAGGTAGAAGGTTGGACTGGATGATCCTGGAGGTCTTTTCCAACCTTGATGATTCTGTGTCCCAGAAGCAGCATCCACCCCACTTTGACACACCCCTCCCAAAACCATGAAGGAGAAAACTGGAAAGCTGAAAGCTTTCCAGCATTAGGCAAGCACAGTATTCTTTGTCCCTCAATAAGAGGGATGCATTTTCAACTCTTTGGGCATTGACTGCAATCTGCAGCCCAGGAATGCAGTAGAAATGCTCAAAGCAAAACAGAGTTGTCACCTTCCTAGCAAATCACCTGAAATAACCCCAGTAACGTATAAACTGGAGAGATGATTTATCGTTTTTTTTTGCTTACAAGCTTCACTGGCATTCAGGAAGTTGAAAGTTCAAGGGGAAGCTGAATTTGATCGGTACTCTCCATACTGTTTGTTGGACTACTGATCTATCAGTATATATATAATACATACATCAGGCTCCTTACTACTGCCAGCAGAACAGGAATGTCTGATCTGACACTTAACCAATACTCACATTTGTCTGTGTACAATGGGGAAAAAAAAACAACTTTGGATTGCTATTTTGTTCTCTGTGATACCAAATACCACCGTAAAACTTTCTACTGTGGTTAGAGCACCTTACTGCTTTTAACTTCAGTACAGTAACCACAGCTCTGGACCACACTCAAGCCCTCATCTAATCAGAGCATGGATGCCCAAATCTCACGTTTTCTCCATCTGTAGTTTTGTTAATGAAATGGTAGAACAGCACCAAGTGTAAGGTCCAAAGCAAAAACATCCCTTACGTCCCAAATCTAACAGCCTTCATACACCCGCTCCAAAAAACATTACCAAATCCCTCCCCTTCTGCCCCTAAAACCTCCATCCTAGAAGCAGCAATGGAAACATATTGGGTCTTGAGGAGCAAGAAGGGTAGCACAGGGAGCAGACTCCTCCAAAGCCTCCAGTCCTCCCCCTGCCATGAGCTTTCAGGAGTGAAACCATGACAGGGAGGCTTTGCTGCAGGAGGAGGTAGCAGAGCTGTGCAAAAATCCTTTGAAGTCTCTTGGATTTGGAGTCTGTCAGACAGGAGAGCTACTGCTGCTGCAAAAAAACCCTGAAGTCTAATAAATCCATTTGAAAATTTGGCTTTAATAGGTTAAATAGACGCCAGCATTGCCTAAAAATGCAAATGGAACACGTTTCCAGATTTCACAGAGAGCTGCTTCAGCTCTATTGAAAGAGTTGGATGTCAAGTCAACTTTCTTTATTAGCTACCGCTACGCGTCTGCTCCCCAAACGTGGCTGAAGCACAGCTGATACTGCAGAAACAATGGGAGAACAAAACACCAGGATTTATAAATCGAAAAATGCGCTTGGCCCGCAATGAAGGCATCGCTGTGTTAAATATTGCACCCTAGCTGGATTTTACAATCCAATGGGGTCACACTGTCTGGAATACTACAAAAACATATTTAATCTCCTGGGAGCTGATGAACATGGAATATAAAGTGCCTCTGTAGATTTTCAATTCAAAAATAACCAGAGTTGGAACCTTTTAAATCGATCTGGATGCAGCATCCACCGCTTAAATCTTTCTAAGCCAGAAGCTGATCGGTAGCTCTCACAAAATAGAAAGGATTTTGTCTTGCATAAAACCATCTTGGGACAAATCCCATCCCTGGTTGTGGTGATGCAGCCCCACTGGCACGTCATGTTACCTAGTGTTGCAGTGTGGCAAGAGAGCACGAGTACACCCCCAGATCTCACAAATTTTAAAGATCTTCAACAGCTCCCAGCCATATTAATAGGAAGCTCTAAAGCCTCACAGGGAAGTTTGGTAACACTCCTGAAAGGCTTATCTTGGAGAATAAAACACAACGCAAAACGTTTCTCATCATGTGTTGTATCACAGCAAGCACTAAAGAGGAAGCTCCACTTCTGAAAGGTCCAATCCTTTCAGTAAAGCAAGTAACTGACACCAGATATGTTTCAAACAGGAGGCTACGATTGAACGAAAACTAAACTTTGAGTAAGCAATGCTTGCTATGAGAGCTACGCAGATGTGGACATCACAAACTTCAGACTTCCTACAACGTGTAGTATGGATCGGTCCTGCCTGAACAGGCCTCACCAGAAGGACAGACCCCAAGCAGGAGCAATAGGATTCCTTGATGCCTCCAGCTCTCAGACCCATTCTCCAGTCCAGATCAGACAAAGCATTCCACCAGTTTTCTACAGTGACCCTCAAATGCTTTCTCATAAGAGATAAAAAAATTAAAAAGCATAAATATACCATACAGGCTATGCTCCTGATAAATACAACCATATGGTGAATACAACCGCCACGAGCATCACAACAAATAAACAACATATTAATTAAGCTAGTCTTCCAGAAACACTGAGCAATCACAACCAGTCCTCCCACCTCCAGAAGAAGCAGTAGGAAAGCAGCAGGAAAAATCTCACCCAGAGAAACAGAGGACTTGGACAGAAAATTAAACTATGACTGCAGCCAACAGGAGAACAGGAGTCTCCAGAAGTCCTCACTAGTCAGGAGAAAGCTTCAGGTGATGAAACAGACAAAACAATAACCAAAAAGAGGTGGGGAAGACCAGAGCTGCCTGCTGTCAAGGCTGCCAAAGGGAAACTCTTTTCAGATCTGCAGGCGTCAGGAACGAACCAGCAACAGACCATCTCTCAGGCAAGCCTGCATTGCATGTTGAAGGCATCATGCACATTCACACCCAAATTGGATCAAAACAAATGGCTGCAGGCAGCCAGGAACATTAGAGACTACAAAGTTCCCGCTGAAATTCAATTGCTGGTTCTAAGAAAAGAATTTTCTTGGTTAAGAGAAAGTGTCTTTTATTAATTCAGCACACAGAAAGTATCTGGCTAAAACCACAAAAATATCAAGACAGACAACTTACCTACCCCAAACTCTATCCAAAAGCAACACCTTGTGTTTAATCAAATGCAGTATTTTAAATATGAACTTCATTTAGCTGGCTTAAAACAAAATTTGAAGTTAATCACTACGGGCATCTAACCTCTGCCATGTAAAAAAATTAAGAAATTGACTTATTATACCTCCAGAAAGGCAGTTAATTGCTTAAAATATGTAGACTGGTGTTCAGGAACAGCTTGAAATTTTTCCATCTGCAGTGAAAACCATCTGTTCTGCATGGTAGATTTCATGACTTTTCAGGTCCATTTCTAAATTGAAATGGATGTTTTAATGATGAAAAATGGAGAGAAGTGATGAATACTTCATTAAAGCACATTATTTCCCTGTCAAATTTCTATTCTCTTGACTGTAAGCAAAAATAATGTCTGAGCAGAGTTAACATCTTAGGTTATCAGGACTGCAGATGCCTCTTGGTATTTGGTTGAACAAATAAGCTATTTCATAAGTTACAAACACAAATGACTCAATAAATTGGAATTTCTTTTTCTTCTAATGAAAACCAGAGTTTTCAAGCTCTTTCAGTTACCCACACGTAATCCAAAAGACACTAATGAGATGATACTTCTGCCTGTTTACTTTCAATGCAACATTCTTAGGACCAGCAAGGCACATTAAAAACATCAACACATACATGGTATGGACTCAATCAGTGTTTCCTTTTGCAAACTGTATTAATTATTTTAATAAGATGAGAGGATATAATTTCCTATCAACGCAAGCACATGATGAGGAACGAGCAAACTGCAGAAAACATTCATAACTATCACACAAATAAACATGCAATGTTTTTCTATAACATTTCTCAATATATTTGCCAATTACCACATATTTTTAGAGTGAAGCGAGTGTTTGCTCAAGCATAGAGAAATGATAACATAAATATCCAAACAGGGCTTTCTTTTGCGCTTAGGCAATTTATTAAACCAACAAGAAATTTCTGCGTGGCATGAAATTTAAAAAAAAAAAAATAAAACCACAACAAAAAAGCCAGAAGAGAGTGACTGTATAAGAATACAGAATACCAAAAGCCTTCAAAACCATCAAGCACCAGAAAAAAGCATGCAAGTCCCAAGGTACTTTGCTATCACACTGGACTGGGTTAATCACACTCTGCTTCTGCCAGGACATTGCCAAGACTTTCCAAATTAACATGGGACTTTCAATATGTCACCTTCTGAAAAAGCCCAGGAGGAGACTTCTTAAAACCACCTAGTACTCGAATGATGGCTATGGTGCCTTTGATAATCAATTCCCTTTTCAGACACCTAAAAAAGATCAATAGACATTTATGAAAAACTGAGCTTGTGCTATGTAGCTTTTACTAAGTGTCTTAGTAAAATGTTTTTTATTAGAGATTCCCACCTGAAATAAAAGCCAAATCCAAAATGTGAGCATGCTATTTCCAAGCTAACCTCTGAACATAACATGATGAAACACTTCTCCTTCGCTTGGAGACTTCCAGGCAACAGCTGAAGTCTATACAACCTCCTACCTGAATGATACTGATTGTCCTATCCTCAGATAGGCTCCTACAGAAATACTGTTATACTTGCTTAAATCTTCCTCTTGCTGTCAAAAAACATTAGAGTCATGGGGACATTCAGGAAAATCAAAGCAAATTAACATAAGACAACCAAACATGGGACACAAATTAAAACTCTTCTGTTGAGCCCTCCTTTTCCCAGTTTTAGGAGAACAGCAATTTAAGCTCCACAGCAGCTCAAGAGGCAACATAAAACTACCCTTGGTCTTCTCCTTAACATTTGTGCCAGATAGGCCACCACAGCCACACCACCACCATGAATGCATGGTTGCACTTTCTTCATCACGCGTCATGAAGAGAAGCTGGCTGTACCAAGACAGGAAAACATAACATACTGCCCAGCTCCCCCCCAGCCCAAAATTCAGTGTAATTCACAAATGAGATAATTGTTAATCTGATTATATAAGAAGAGAAGGATAGAATCACAAAATGGTTTGGGTTGGAAGGGACCTTTCAAGGTTATCCAGGGGTATCTTCAGCTAGGTCAGAGCTATACAAAGGTGTAACAGTGCTTTGGTTATTAACCAAGCGAGGGGAAATATAACAATATATGACAGTATTCCATGGAAAATCATGTACTTTCATTATGTTGCAGTACTAAATACGACACGAGATTTAATCTAGCAAATTTCATCTTGTCGATGAGAATAGAGTGATTAGGCAGAAGGAATCTTCCTGGATTTCTTCATAGTCATCTAAACAGGGTATCAGGAAGAAAATTACAACAGTAGAGACTTTGCACAATCAATACATAATGAAAGAGCTTTAAAGTAATAATGTTTTGCTTGCTCAGTGCCTGTTTCTTTTCTTCATAATTGATTTTTCACTGAGGTTTTAAAACTGTATTAGTGGCTTCAAAACCATGGCTATGAAACCAGTTAGTTGATAGCTCTTGTACCTTCTCCCAGCAAGTTAATCCCAGGTGTAAGACTTTCCACTGATGGTGCTGCTTAGGTGCTGAATTGGGATTTTAATTCCTCATTACATTTTTTTTTGTTTGTTTTACAGTGCAAAACACAGGGACTTTACACACAAGCAAATTCTCACCCTTCAGACCATTATTTCAAGTTTAAGAAAGTCTGACAATGTCGTCTGTACCTCTGCTGAGCAGAAAGAAATCCCATACAGCACATTTATTTTAAAACCACCATTTTGTACACCCATAAAGGGGAGGTTATGAGTGGATTATATCAAAAACATTGAAAATCCTTTTATCACAATCAAAAATAGTATGGCAAGTCGATAGGTCATTGCCAAATGCAGCGAACAATACGCGATCTGATTTCTGCGATTTGAGCTGACTGGCGCCTTTGAAACCAGTTTTGGCACCAGCATAAAACACATTTCTGTTAGTTCAGGGAACTAAAAGCAACAATGTAAAATTAGCTTTTGAACCAGATATAAAAGTACCTTGGGTAAAACATCTGTCTGTCATTAATTTTCCGCCACAGCAGCAAACCAAAGAGTAGTCCTCCAGGTGACCCCAGGATGTGTATATTATTCACAGTATAGCAGGCACTTCATAGAGGAACTGATATGTTTAATTTGGATCCAGACCTTAAAATTTTCTAACATAGTTTAAAAGTATGATTTGGAGCCAAACGGGATAGAAGGATTTTCAGTTTGGGTCTATTTTCCTTTTGGTAAGTAAATTCCATATATAGTCCTCCTTCTAAACCAAGAATTCTTGCATATGTAATCTAAGAAGGCAGGCAAGATTTAGAAATACATGGCCTACCAAGAACTACAAAGAAAATAATTCAACAAGAGAAATGTGAAGGCACAAGTACAATAAATTCTACACTTTCTTGAAAAAAATATAAAAAAAAGAAGAGTGAAATCAAGAATAAAAAATTGTCTACAAAACAGCTTGCAAAAAGCTGTATTTTTTTTCTAAGGCAAGGTATTTGGCAGCAGGATCTCATCGTCCAGGCAGGAAGGAGACTCCACAAACTCTCTGGGCAGACTGGACCAGGCTCTGGCACCCTCACAGGAAAGAAGTTTCTCCTTTAGGAGAAACTTAAGGTGTTTAGGTGGAACCTCCTGGGTTCCAGTTTGTGCCCGTCGCCCCTTGTCTGTCTCTGTGCACCACTGAAAAGAGACTGGCCCTATCCTCTTGACCCCCTCCCTTTAGATATTGATCAGATCCCCCTCTCAATATTCTCTTCTCCAGGCTAAACAGCTCCAGGGCTCTCAATCTTTCCTCGTCACAGAGATGCTCCAGTCCCCTCAGCATCTTCATAGCCTTCGCTGGACTCTCTTCAGTAGTGCCTTATCTCTCTTGAACTGGAGAGCCCAGAACTGGACACAGTACTCCAGAGGTGGCCTCGATGGTGCAGAGCAGACCTGCTGGCCACACTCTTCTAAATGAATCCCAGGAGACCACTGGCCTTCTTGGCCGTGAGGGCCCATTGCTGACTCACGGGGAACTTGCTGTCCACCAGCGCTCCACGGTCCTTCTCCACAGAGCTGCTTTCCAGCAGGTCAAGCCCTCACCTGTACTGGTGCAGGGGGTTATTCCTCTCCAGGTACAGGACTCTACTCTTGCCCTTGTTGATCTTTATTGTCACTTCTGCAATAGGCAGACATGTCTTTATTATCAGTGTAAAGGCCATGGTGATTTTTCTCTCTACTAGAAACAAGCAATAAAAGCATATAAAAAATGGAAAAAGATGATGAGGGAGACACAATGCCCACCCTCAATCAGCTCCCACTGTCAAAAGTCTTAAATCATAAAAAAAAGCAAGAATGAACCATTGCATCCTGATTACAACATCAAAGGCACACTTTCCAGATATACATGGAGAAAAGCAATATCAGAAGTGCCAGAAATTTATTACAATCCCTGGGGTTTGTCACCCAGCTCTACAGCTATTCCTTTTCTGCATAAGCAAGGAACCTGAGAAGTTCCACTCCCACTCATCATGTGTCTCTGACAATGACACCTTCCTCGGAAAGAGGGGTGTGATTTGCTTTATGTGGTCTCTACTGTTTTCTGTGTTTCTGTGGGCTGGCAGCAATACTAAGTAACTTTGTTCTGCTTTTTTTCTTTCTCTATAATTTCATTTCTATTCCTTTCTAGGCTGGAGCTCCTGGTGACTGATTTGTCTCAGAATGAGGCTTTTTGGCTACAAAACAAGGCGAAGAAAGGGGATATTTTTCTATTAGTAACTACGTTCTAACTGCAGATCTCTGACAAGTTTTGTTCCTAAGAATTTAAAATAAATTAAAACAAAATTTCAAGCAGCATTCTGCAAAGCAATTTATTAAAGTCATTATTTTTATATCCTAGTCCCCGAGGTTTGCACAAAAGCAGACATTTTCCTGTGAAATTAGTGCTTACAGGAAGATCAACAAGAAGCATTCGTAAATGTCTTTCGCCGAGACTGACACAAAATTAACATCAAAATTCATAACCTTTGGCTAAATTGGGACACGCTATACACAGATCTCTGCTTGTTTCTCTTGGGGCACAGGATGTATCTTTATGCAGGTTTTCAAGACCCTGAATCTCTGCAGGCTTCCACAGCAAGACAATTTTAGTGTAAGACACAGCAGCTTTCCAAAAATATCAAATTGAGATTACATAAAGTGAGTGGAAAGACTTAAAAAGGTTTTGATCAAACAATTTGTGGCATTTCTGACTGTGAATGCAAATGAAATAGTATCAGTGACCTTAAAAATGAACTGAAGCAAGGGGTCCTTGGAGACATGGAGTCAGAATAGAAAGGTTTTTTTCCCTCTGAGGGTGAGATAATGCTTGGACTAAAGCTTTTTAATACATTGTGCTCGGTAAATCCATTTCAGGGACAAAACTCCTGTTGAATATTTGATTTCTGGCACAAAACCTACTATGGCTGAATTAGTAAATCATTCTGTGGTAAGTTATGCTTCCAAGGCTTCAGAATGCTTGTTTTCCGGAGATTTGTACTCGCTCACCAATCATTTTCCTAAACTTTAAGTAAAAAAATAAAGGAGGTTGTTCTAAATGGTCCTTTATTTTTCTTTCTTGTATAATAGGCATGTTTTGTTTCCATTTTTTCCCATAGGAAACAGCTGATATTAGCAGTACCCAAACTTTGGAAGAAATGTCAACAGATGAGACATGGAAAAATCTTCCAGCCTGAAAAATGTATTTTTTTTCCTGTATCACATGAATACATTCCCAAGGAACCCTGAAATACAATACGTCCACGTTGACTTTTTGTACTGTTACCCAGTACCCACAGCGTTCCCCAATCAGTGTGGCACCTTAGCAGTGACGGGTACCAAGCTGTAGCCCAATCCTCACTTGAATCACTGCACCCGGCTTGTAAAGGAGACCAGCTCTGCAGTATTTGGGGCAGAAAAATCAGACCTTCGTCCGCCAGCTGTTTCCCCACACAGCAGTCCAGGGCTTTTGCCCATCTCCCTCCACATCAGCCTCTCCCTGAAAATTATTCCCCTCTCCAAAACTCTCCTCCTTTCCATACAAGGTGATGCTTGACAAATGCTTGCTTTCATCAAGGATGAATATCATCTTCTCTTGGGAACAGCTTCGCAAAGGATACTGCTGACTCTATAAAAATAGTGGGTTTGGAAGCCAGACGTTTCCCTGTCCCTCTCAGACCAAGATAGCCTGGAACTTGATTACAAACACGTCACTCTACGCAGGAGGAACACCAACCATGTCCCCAGTCTGAACTGACATTAACAGAGAAATGGAGATGGTTGGTTGGTTAGTGGATGTCTTGGGAAAAACCTCTTAGAGTGTCTCCCAGGATAATTTAGTAAAAACATTTTCTCTGCAAGACCGTTTCTGTTCCTAAGAACTACCCAAATAAGACAGCTCTTTCATAGTCTCCTTCACTCAAAGGAGAAATATAAAATAACACATAATAGGTTTTAAAGCTTTTGAGAATGAACAGCTAAAAAGAAGCCACAGACATGGATTTCTAGATGGACCACATACACAAAAAAAAAAAACCCAAACATGGAGTCTCACTGGAAGGCTTTTGAGAGTCTCTCTCTCCCTAGGGCACTGATATCACACGCACTACTGCAATGACCACAGCCACAGTATCATCAGCGTGTTCGTGGACCTTGACTGCTACCTGGTCCAATTCTCCTCAGAAGCTGGGAAATTATGGCAGCAACAGCTTTGAGCAGCCACATCCTGCAAAACTCTTAGGACAGAGAGTCCACCGTCCCTCCAGTCATCTAATGCTTTGGTTATACCTGAAGCAAGAGCCCAGAGAGCAGGGGCTGGAAGTGAATCGCAGCAACTTCCCTCACTTCTGCTTGGCTAACCTCATTTTGCTTTCAAATATTTAGTGCAGTCATGGTGACCAGATTAGTGCTGCCAGGGACGGAGGAATAAAGGAGAACACATTTTTCTTCTCTCTTGTCCAAAACAGGTAGGTCATGGGCACTGGAGATATTAGAAGTCATAGCTTCTTCTGAGCCTATGCCAGGAGTTTTGCAAGACAATCATCTCATAGCTAGTGTAGTGGAAGAAAAAAACATCAATCATTGTTTAGTGTCTATCTAAAGTGTAATTCAGTCTAAACTCACCAGTTACTCTGAATCACTTTAGTTCTGTCAAGTGACATATAAAAAAGGAAAACTCAGAACAGGAAATAAATACCATGGGTCTAAAATTAAAATGAGGAAAACCTCTACATTACTGTGAATGTTCTTCTGTGAGCCAAGCTCAGCAGGCACTTTATCAATACCCCAAACCACTGTTTATTTCCTCTCCTATACCCTACAGAACAGCAGCATTTCACACCCAAGACAGCTCAAAGATTCCCATTGGTCATCTCTACCCTTTTCTCCAGCGCTAACAAACATTGATATGGAAGAGCAAACCCTGTGTCATATTTGTCACACCCAACACACGTCCCACACTCATCTTAGCGTATTTCAGGCACTGATACTACCCTCGTAGTACACAACTGCCTCATATGCAATTACTTCCTTTTCTCTCTTAAAACAGGAGACAGTAGTTGTTGCCCCACTGTTATCTGAGAATATGACAAGTTATGGAAGACTTAGGGAGGAGGAGGAGGTCACCAGGCAGCTGAAGATGAGCCAGCATGTGCCCAGGTGGTCAAGAAGGTCAGAGACAAGGTTTGGTGTTGACTTGGCAGTGCTGAGTTAACAGTTGGACTCCATGATCTTAAAGGTCTCTTCTGACCAAAACAATTTTATCATTCTATTCTATGATTCTAAATCTCGTTGTTTTCACCTTCCGAAGGCTACTTTCTGGACAAAGCTTTCCTTTCATGCCTCTGGCTGCTACATACACCTCTCCTTGGAAAGGGTTCCTGTGCTTTTGAGGCTTCAATCGCTGCCCTATTTCTGTATCAATTCCAATGCCAAGTAAATAGTACTCAATCAAAATTACTAGTCAGGGTTTGTCAGCTGGCACAGCAGTTCCCAGAAGCACGTAGGAGTGTAACTAGATGACAGCTACACAGTTGCTTTCCAGCACAGAAGCAGCAAAAATAATACGCATGCAGCAGGTAACAGAGTCGGGCAGGCTCTCAATGTCAGCTACAAACCTCTGCCAGTTGAGGCAAACAATTATTTCACCTTAAAGCTCATCTAGTTCCAACCTCCCTGCCATGCACAGGGACATCTGCCACTAGACCAGGTTGCTCAGAGCCCCATCCAACCTGGTCTCAAATACTTCCAGGGATGGAACATCCACAACTTCCCTATGCAACCTGTTCCAGTGTCTCACCACCTCCAGAGTGGAAAACTTCTTCCTAATTTCTAATCTAAATCTACCATCTTCCCATTTGAAGTCACTACCCCTGCTCCTATCCCTACAAGCCCTGTTAAAAGTCCCTCCCCAGCTTTCTTGTAGGCTCCCTTCAGATAATAGAAGGCTGCAATAACTTCTCCCCAGAGCCTTCTCTTCCCCAGGCTGAACAACCCCAACTCTCTAAGGCTGGCCTCACAGCAGAGGGGTTCCAGTCCTCAGATTGCCATGGCCTCCTCTGGATGTGCTCCAACAGTTCCATGTCCTTCTTATGCTGGAGGCTCCACAGCTGGACACAGTACTCCAGGCAGGGTCTCACAAGAGTGTGTAGAGGGACAGAATCACCTCCCTCAACCTGCTGCCCACACTACTTTGGATGCAGCGCAGGGTACAGTTGGTGCTTTCTGGACTGTACTCACACATTGTTGGCTCACGTTGAGCTTTTAATCAACGAACAGCATAAATATCCAAGCCGAGATGGGCTTCAATATGCCGGATGGCCCATACTGGCCAGCACAAGCAGGGGTAAAGATCACCAAAATCTAAATAAAGTGCCCTTCTCCAGGCACCACGGACTGGAAACAATAATAAACTCCATCACAAATGCTTGGACGCAGATGATGCCCGAGCCATACAACCGACGAAGAAGTTTTCTTCCCACATCAACAGTTTACACCTCTACTTACATTTTAAAATTGGATTCTTTACATACAAGGACTTTGTGACCCCACTGTTCAGCACACTGGAAGATGAAGCTCCAACAGCTTCCTCCCCCCCAAGACATTCCCAATTTCTAGTGACAAGGGATTTTGGACAACTTTTGCTGAAGTTACAGTCATCTAAAATTTACACATGAGCTCAGGAAATGTCAGCAATTACCAGGATGACCTCGAGGCTTAGAGTAGAATCAAGACTAAAGGGAGGCTTATTTTTCTGCAGTAATTTAGTAGCAGATGGTGACTTGTTTAGACCTTCTGAAGAAAAGTAGCCTTCAAAAAGTCACTTCACCAGTTCCATTAACATGATATTGAGAACAATATGAAAAGTCTAAAGCAGGGACAATGCCCAGAGCTACACACAGCCTTGAACAAATCAAAACTCTCGTGCTGAAATTTGTTTGGAGCCTTCTTTGGAATGTGAATCTCAAACTTCTGATGCTCCATCCTCCGTACTTTCCCACTTCATTACGCAGTAAAACTAGATCAGCTCAGCTTCTCAATTAAGGTCTTTTCTAGTAAAATGCCAAATGTTTTACAGCTCTCAGCAGAGGCTGAGACCCTCAACTCAGTACTTCACCTGCATTTTGTTTGCCTATTGGCAAAACAAATATCCAGAAGCATTTCTCTTCATAATGTGTCTTCATAATCCAACTGAAGCAGCCTCATTTAACACACTGGCATTCTCAGAGATAGCAACAAGACTGAAGTGGTTCAGAGATTTCAGAAGTTTAAAACAGGAGTAAGGAAAGAAGTAAAATGGGATGAGACTTAAGCCAACAAAAAAAAGCAATTGAATCATAAGCACTCAGCGTTGAGTCAAAAGTCAATAGCATCACATTCAGAAGGACGCACGAGTCTGTTTGTGGCCACCTAGACAACATAAACCAGAACTGTCTAAAAATACAGAAAAAAATACTGTCATATATTTTGAAAAAACAAATTGGGTAATTTTTACTATCAGAAGTATATGACAGCCTCCCCTTGCCTAAAGGAAACACTACGACAACTGTTCTGTCTAAGGATCAGAACAATGTGTTTACACTAGGGTGACATTTCACAAACTGTGTCTCCATTACCCTCCCACTTACTGCTTGACAAAGACAGCATCACGCCTGGACTGAATAGGAATATTACAAGAATAAAAATGCTCTATTTCAGATAGTAAACGGAGACAGATCAAGAGGAATTCAATTACAGACAGAAAATATACACTTCTAACCTGCACATTCAAGGTAAATTTAAATGACTCCTTTATATGGGCTAAGATATAGCTAAGATTTCTTCAAAGCTTTTTCTATGCCACTAAAAAAAAAAAGTACATTTATTGTTGACTTCCATTAGCACATATGGTATGCCAGAAAGCACATGAAATAATCATAGGAACAAACAACTACTAGCACATAACTGAAAGGCAAAAATCAATTCTACCTCCACTTACTGTTGAATGAAAGCCATCCAGAAACATTAAACGTTACACGGGAAAAATTGTCCCTAAAAACTGAAAAGGAAATTGAAGAATTGAATTTGCGTGTGGAACTCAAATAACCTCGTTTACTGTAATGTTTTTGATTTCAACGATACTCACATTCTCATACACTCTTTTACGGGGATATACCAACATCACTTTCGGTTCAAAGAGTCTTTGACCTCAGGCTTGGGGTTATGCATCTTCTGGCAGACTAAGCCCAAGAGCCCCGCTGTTGAATTCTGCAGCGAGGTGTTTATTTAAAACTGAATATTTAAAAGGGCACCTAGATCTGCACTGCCTGTGCAAGCATCACCAGGTTATTCGTATTCATGGTGCTCCCTCACCAATTCTGCAGGCCCATTGCTTTTTATTTGCCTTGGTTTTATTTATTCTGCAGTGCTATAAATAAAAATGCTCAAGTTAAATCTCCCTGATCGTAAATTCAAAGAGGAAATCTACAATTGAAGGAATTAGTTGCTCTAAGTGTTTTCAGCTACCAAAATGTGTATATAAAATATCCTGGCGAAGCTTAAACTGTTTCAGATCTATAACAAAAAAAAAAAATACTGATTCCTGTCTAAAGCTGCCAAGCCTCATTAATCACGTCCTGATGAATGAAACCCTTTTCATTGCCATGAACATATATTCGCTCTGAAACAGTAGCAATGTTTCAGGTTAATCTTTTTGACAAAGTAGTCAATTCAGTAAAATAATTTTCTCCACAGAGGCTGGATCCTCAACTAGTACAAATCCAAGAGGCTTGGCTGGAGCCAATGAAGTTTTGCTGATTTATATCAGCTGTGGCCCCAGCCAAAAATTTCTCTCTGTTTCAGTGAAAATGCATTAGCCAAAATCCTCTGGGAACCTTGGGACATATTTTCACATGTTAAGCCGATGATCTGCTTGGAGAGGCTTCCAAATTTATTTTAGGAGACAAGCTGAAAAATTGCATGGTCATGTTATACTTTATAATGGTGCTGTGTGGGGCTAAACTGACCTTTGGTGCATTTTCAGAACGAGAGTCCCCTGGGGAATACTTAATGTCTTGGAATAAACATATCTAGCTGGAAATGAGACCTAAGCAAGAACAACCTATAAAAAACCTGGCTGTGTGTTTTACCATACTGTACTTACAGTATCTTTTCTTGAGAAAAGAGGGCAGCAGGCATAAAACCGAGAATTTTGGTCTTGAAATTTGCTTTGACTGACTTACAATTCAGCATTATGTGAAATCCAGCATTACAGCACCAGAGCTCATCATATTTAATAAGCGCTGTTGTCTGACCTTACAGAGAACCCTACTACTTGTTTCAACAGGCTCCGAATGTCACTGTTAACACCACTTAGTGCTAAATCAGAATTGCACCTGCTGTTTTCAAAATATTTCACAGTAACAATTAAGGTTTGGGTCTTTTTCTCGACCAGCAGTTTATCACTGAAAGCACAACATTTAAAAAAACAACTGTGAAAAGTTCCCTTGCAATCCCTTAAACAAGCCTGGGACAGCCCAAAGCAGAGGCACCCTGAATAGAACCACTCACACAAGGACTGCAAAGCAACAGGTTCGTGTGCATTTCACAAAATCATAGAATCATTCTGGTTGGAAGAGAGACCTTTCAGAACATCAAGTCCAACACTTAACCCAGCACTGCCAAGTCACCACTAAACCATGTCCCTCAGCACCACATCTACACAGCTTTGAAACCCCTCCAGGAATGGGGACTCCACCACTGCCCTGGGCAGCCTGGGCCAGGCCTTGACAACCCTTGTGTGGGAGACTTTTTCCTCATGTCCAGCCTAACCCTCCCCAGCACAATTTGAGGCCATTTCCTCTTGCCCTATCACTTGTTGCTTGGGAGAAGAGACCAACACCCACCTGGCTACAACCTCCTTTCAGGGAGTTGTTGAGAGCGAGAAGGTCACCCCTGAGCCTCCTTTTCTCCAGGATCAACAACCTCAGGTCCTTCGGCCACTCCTCATAAGACCCGTGCTCTAGACCCTTCCCCAGCTTTGTTGCCCTCCTCTGGCCATGCTACAGCCCCTCAATGTCCTTCTTGGAGTGAGGGCCCCAAAACTGAACCCAAGATTCAAGATGCAGTCTCACCAGTGCCAAGTACAGCAGCACAATCAGATCCCTAGTCCTGCTTTCCACACTAGTGCTGATACAAGCCAGGATGCTGGTGGTGGTCTTGGCCACCTGGGCAAAACACTGACTTGTGTTTCCCACCAAAAGAGATGGCCACAACAGGGGCTGTATATTTCGCTTACAGATTTAAAGGTAATTCTCTGCTGTTAAAAGCCTGATCATCTGATTTTCAGAATGAAATATCTGAAGAACTCTTCCTGAAAGAGATCACTTAAAAAAAAATATATATATCAGATTACAGACTTAATTTCAACCCAAGTAGGAAGCCGAGAATAAGGAAAGTCCTACATCAGTGATGCTGAGCGGGCAGGAGCAGGACTGGACCATGGCATGCTGCTGGCTGAAGGTCACTCTGCACAGGCTTAGCTTTTCAATATCAGAAAAACCAACAGGGATCAACAGCAACAGTAACAAGTCGAAGGTGACACATAATAGTGAGACAGAGGATTTTAGTGGGTGGAATGAGAGGTCTGTCTCCCTCCTCCGCGGCATCGACAAATATTTATCCAAACTGGAACAGATTTAGGGCAGGCTGAGCCAGACCATCCAAACAGGAGGCAAAGACAGGCTTGTTCCCAAATGACCCCAAGTTTGTATTTAATATACCCTCTGGGGATTCAGGCCCAGCTTTTTTTAACCTGACTAAGTCAGGTCAATAAAAATGAAGTCAGGCTCCTAAAGTCAAGTAATAACTCAGTCATTTAAATGAATAGAAAGATGAGGTTAACAATAGGGCTAAAACTAGACATAGGTGGCCTGTGCTGAGCCCACACCAGAAAAACCCCATCCCTGACAACATTAACACTTCAAGTGAAGCCAAGGTTCTGCAACAATTCACATGTGGGACAGGAGGCAAATTATTTGTACCTAGGAAAAGCCAAACATGACCTCACTGATGCACAGAGACAAGCTACGCACTTAGAGATGCGCCGCACTTAACCAGGAGCCACCACCACGTACACTGCAACACCATTACAAGATCAAAACCAACACCCTTTGAAGTCTCCCCTCTGCAGACAACTCAAGGTCTACAGACCTCCAGATGACTTGAACTCACCAATTTATTGGTGGCTGCTATTTTGCAGACCTTGACACGACAAAACCTTGCTTTGTGGATGGAAGATGAGGGTGAGGAAGAGCAAAACCTTCTACTGCTTTTGAACCATTAAACATTTCCTATCCTGTCTCAAGAATTCTTTTCTAACTCCCCACCCATCTCACCACAAACAGACAAGTTCTCTGAGCCAAGCAGTAATCGAGGCTAAGACTTACCACTAGAGCAACACACGCTTGCTGAATGAACTAGCCAGGCTTGTCACTGCAAATCACCGGGCCAGCAGGAGGGGAAGGGAACAGAAATACCCTGTCCCCTTACCCTTTGTTTATTTAGCCTCCGTGCTCACATCTCTCATCTACAGGTGTCACACTGACCTCCCACAGTTTAGGAACTGCACATCATGGCGACATGGTAAAGTGGATTCTATGACTGCAAAAGATGCTGCCAGGAAAGCGGTCCCGTGGCTGAATGTGGAAAAGAAGATCATCTCTCAAAACATCAACGTTATTCTCACAGTGCAATTTAGAGTGAATACAAATACTGCGATGGTTTCTTTATTTATGGTATTAGCAATGACCTCTCTTTTTTGTAATACAAAGCCATTTTTATTTTCAAGATCATTACGAACAGTCACAGACTCATTTGGTGTCCTTTGTAGTCGCTCTCACGCTAACAGAGGCTGCAAACACGTGCAGTCGCAAGAAGAAGCCACTGTCACACAGGAAAATAGAATCATGGAATCATCTAGGTTGGAAAAGAGACCTTCAAGATCATCAAGTCCAACCAAGAACCCTACTCAACAAGCCCCCTGCTAAAACAAGTCCCTAAGCACCATATACACACAACTTCTAAAGACAGCCAGGGATGGGGAATCTACCACTGCACTGCGCAGCCTATTCCAGGGCTTGGCAACCCTTTTGGGGAAGACATTTTTCCTCATGTCCAACCTAAACATCTCTGGTACAACTAGAGGCCATTTCCTCTTGTCCTATTGCTTGTTCCTTGGGAGAACAGACCCACCTCCACACAGCTCCAACCTCTTTTCAGGGAGTTGCTGAAAGTGAGAATGTCTCCCCTGAGCCTCCCTTTCTCCAGACTAAACCACCTTGGGTCCCTCAGACACTCCTCACAAGATGTGTGCTCTAGACTTTTCCCCCCCACAGCTTTGTGGCCCTTCTCTGGACACAGTCCAGCACCTCAGGGTCTTTTTTGTACTGAGGGGCCCAAAACTGAACCCAGCAGTACTTGATGCAGCCTCACCTGTACAGGAGTACAGGGGCACAATCGCTTACCTAGTCCTGCTGGCCACACTGGTGCTGATACAAGCCAAATGTAAGCATAAAGCCTGGAGCAGGATACATTTTTCCCCAAAAAGCAACATTTTAGCAGCCTTGGATTATTTTACACTACAGATTAGTTTACTCCAGAAGATGACACTCAAAAAACATGCATTTCATGGATATCCAGTAAGGGGAAAAAAAAAAAAAAAAAAAGATTTAATATTTATTCCTAGAAGTGTGGCAGGAACCAAAAGTAAACAACTCTACCAACTACAAAGGCAATCTTTTATTCTGACAACACAACATAATGCTCCTTACACAGGAGGAGGGTGAAAAAAAATGGTCCTGTACAATGCTGACACCCTCTTCTCTATGGCTGCCTTGCTCCCAGGATACAAAATACGCACAATTTCCAGGCTCTCATTCAAAGCTTTACCCACACATCAAAAAATAATAATAATATGAACACATCTCAGAGACAGAAAAAAGCATGAAGAGAATTCCAAGGTAAAACACTACTTGCAAAACTCATAATTCTTGTACAATACTTGGAGGTAAGTAAAAAGGAAATAAAATTAAAACTTCCATTTGGTGCAATCCAGCCACAATCGTAACCTTAACTGCCACCATTATTTAGTGTATTTCAAATTCCTGTAACGTTCTTCAAGCCGTAAGTAGATCAAACCCTGTGATTTTTTTAATAGAAGAGCTGACTCATTTTTCCCAGTATTATTTTATCTGATAGCGATTTATTAGTCGAGTTAATAGGAGGATAATATGAAGCCATGCTGCAAAAACTATACCCAGGCTGTGATGTAGTGTTGTAATGTGCAGGAGGAGTGCAGGAGCCACCCGCTTCTCACCACGTCCTCCTCCTCATTTTTCCCATATAACTAAATAGATCGCAAATCTGCAAGCAGAGCAGCCCCTTTCCTGCCTGAGCACTGCCAAAGCAATCCCATAATAAATACTCCTTGCCTGTTCAAACAGGTTGCAAGGTGCTGGGAAATATCAGTTTGGCAGGTGACCGGACTGCTTAGTCCAGGAGGTTACAGGAATTGCAGAGCAGCCATTAACATTAGTCACTGCCTGCCCAAAGTCATCTCCCCATCACTGCCCTCTCCTTCGTAAGGCAGCGTTCATCTCTCCTGCAAACACTTTCAGTGTTCTTTGCCCCAATAATCTGATCCTGCCTGTTGCTTGTTTATCTACAGAACACATCACAATCCTTCCATAATTTTTGAAGAATGTGTCTCTATGAAGTTTTGGGGTTTTATTAACTACTTCTTTTTATAACCTTCAATTTGAAACTTCCTAACCATGCAGGTTTCATTCAGATGTTGCCTTGGCCAAGGCAACACCCTAGCACTCCCAGGTTACTTATGAATCATAGAATGGTTTGGGTAGGAAGGGACCTCTAAAGCTCATCTAGTCCAACCCCCCTGCAGGGAGCAAGAGAATCTGTAACTCAAACAGGTTGCCTTGAGCTGTGGCCAACCTCACCTGGAATGTTTCCAGTGATGGGGCATCTACCACCTCTCTGGGCAACCTGGGCCAGGGTCTCACCACCCTCAGCATAAAAAAAAGTTTCTTCCTTCTCTCTCATCTAAAACTCCCTCTTTTAGTTTAAAACCATCACTCATTTTCCTGTCACCTCTCTGCTCTGCTAAAAAGTCCATCTCCCATCTTTCTGACAGGCCCCTTTAAGTACTGAAAGGCTGCAGCAAGGTCTTCCCAGAGCCTTCTCTTCTCCACACAGAACAACCCCAAAACAGACATGAGTAACAGCCTTGAACTTAAAAAAACTAATTGGGAAAAAAAAAAAAGCCCAAATTTTTCCATGGAGACTGAAAAACACTACTTCAGCTGTTATGCTTGGAGTGTGAGACTGTAGGAGAGATGCTAACAGAAAGGGCTTTGCTATCAACCATCTATTGAGAGAGGACAAGGCAATGATAACACAAGGGCAAACGTATAGACAATAAAAAATAAAATACAATAGGAATCATAGAATCTCAGAATAGTTCAGGTTGGAAGAGACCTGCAAGGTCATTGAGTCCAAACCTCAGCCCACCACTGCCAGGTCACCAACAAACTATATCCCTCAGTGCCACATCTCCACAGCTTTGAAACCCCTCCAGGGATGGGGACTTCACCACTGCCCTGGGCAGCCTGGGTCAGGACTTGACAACCCTTGCGGGGAAGACATTTTCCCTCATGTCCAACCTAAACTTCCCCTGGCACAACTTGAGGTTATTTCCTCTTGTCCTATCATTTGTTGCTTAGGAGAAGAGACTGACCCCACCTGGCTCCAACCTCCTTTCAGGGAGTTGTTGAGAGCAAGAAGGTCTCCCCTGAGCCTCCTTTGTTCCAGGCTCAACAACCCCAGGTCCCCCAGCTGCTCCTCACAACACTTGTGCTCTAGACTCTTACCCAGCTTTGTTGCCCTTCTCTGGCCATGCTCCAGCCCCTCAATGTCCTTCTTTGAATGAGGGGCCCAAAACCAAACCCAGGATTCAAGATGTGGCCTTCCCAGTGCCGTGTACACTTCCTTAATTCTGCAAAGGAAGCCAAAAGTTCATAGAAAACTGAAAGAGAAAAATTACAGACGTACTGGTGGCTGAAATCTACTAATGTGTTTACATAAACAAGCTCTTCGTTAGCTAAAACAACCATCCTTGTAACCCAAGTGCTGTGTCACCTTTTTTCAGCAGTCAGTGTTTAAATCCGAAGAGTGATCATGGTGGCACATGTAACCCTGAAGTTATAACCCAAGTATATATATAAAAAAATAATAGATATATATAACCCATATAATATTTAAGTTTAATGGCATTTTATTCCTCCTCCTAGTTTTGCTTCAGAAAAAGATGGGGCTGAAGTCACATTTGACTCTCTCTTGCACTTTGGGTGCCTCTCTAGATCAGGGATGCCAGCACTTTCCAGATGGTCACAGCACCATTGGTATGGTGGACTCATGATTCCTTCCTCCTGCATTACATCTACACGTAACCCAGTATTAGAATAAACAAAGCCATTCCACTTCTAAATCTTAAGTAGTTATTTTAAGCAAGAAGCAAAATCATATCATCGGTGGTTGGTAGACCTGTCACAAGGACATCGAAAACCAAGCACCTCCCTGCTACACCTGCACACCCCACCCATGCCGACACAATTTTGAGGTCTCTAGCTACTCAGGAGTATCACAAGAAACTAAACTCATCTGCAATCTGCTTTGCTCGGAAGTCTGAAGGCATCCTCCTGAGAAGGAGCGAATCCATCCCATCAACATATAGGCTAGGAAATACTTTTTAAAAGACAACTCGCCAATGAGGTGGCAGAAGGAGAAGCGACTGCTTACCTCAGGCACTGGCACACATACACAAACAGAGGGCATTATATGCTTAATATAAAGGGAGCAAATAAATTCAGAATGTACCCCTGCAAGGAGGATGCGGAAAAAAAATTATTTCAGGATTTTATTCACTTTTCTTTCCTGTTGTTCTGATGAATGAAAACCCGACTACATTTGCTGGAGTTCATTATTTATTGTTATGAAACATTACAGCTCCTGGATGGTCACTGTTATTGTAGTAATCGCTGGAGAACATGAAGCACTTTGCAGTGGCCTCTTCTGTTTTATTCAATTGAAGAAGAAAACATAATATTAGCCTATTCCCCAAGAAGTTCATCCTTTTCACACTACAGCTGCAACCATACCCTCTTCACATTACTGGCTGTTCTCCTTCTTTCAATAAAAGGCATCAAGGGCCTTTCTCTTTCAAAGAGAATTAAGCAGCTGCTTTCATGCAGATTACCATGAAAATGAACTCTGGGCAAGAAAACCCTGGTGTAACCAAGATCACTCAGGTAGCTCAACTACTGGTGAGCTGGACCATCCTTGCCTCCTCCACAAACCACAACCCTCATTCCCCAAGACAGAGCACACCCCACGCACTAATAAATAGATCTAAGATAATATTTGTGTAATTATGTGCCTCAGTAGCCCACTCAAAATCTAACAGAGCCATTGAGCTCATCATCTCCATCCGCCTCCGACAAAGCTCTGAAAGCCCCTTCACAGATCTGGTGCTTGGGATGCGGTTGGTGCTTTCCCAAAAGGCTCTACAGAGCTGAAAAAAGGCAAGAGGGAAGAGGAATGCAGAAAACACTCGAGGCCTGTGACCCTTCTTCTCTGCTCCTCGGCCAAACAAAAATATAAACTGCAGGAGATCAGCGTGTCTCTGCTTTTAACCCTGCAAGAGGCCAAACTGTCGCTCTTTCTGTTCCAGGAAGCAAATAAAATAAAATTTTAAAACAATGAAAGAAAAAGAGGACTAAGAATTAGCAGTTTCTTTGTAAGGTCTTATAATATTAACCCCAGGAAGAGAACCACCACACTTCATCTTCTCTCGGGCTGCAGGCACACACAGCTGGCCGTGGTTCAGTAAAAGTGGGAATCATTTTGTTGTCCCTAAAGCAGGCAGCAAGGTGACACACCATGATGAGAAAACAGGTTTCCTCAAACTTTTATTACTAACACAGCCCCTCCTCTGTTGTTTCTTGACCCCGGGCTCAAATTCAGAGGGACAGAAGGTAAAAAACAAGGTCAGGGTGGGCATTTTTACTTTTTTCTAATAAAACATTTTGGTTTATTAAACTGAACAAGAAAATCAGTTTATCAGCTGCTTCAGCAGAAACAGAGCAATTAGGTTTGGAAAAGTGTAGCCAGCAGTGAACACGCATACAAAGTAACTCTGGTGTGTAAACAAAGCTGGTTTAAACCATTCCACTTTATTCTTTTTCATTAGTTCACAGAGATATATTCAACTATTTGCTTTTTAATCACATTTGAAAACATCAATTTTGTATGAACAGTCCTGATTTCAAGTGCAAACACTGCTTAATTAGAACTAGTGGGGAAATGAATTTAGGTCCTGTGGAAAATGAGCTTGCTTTCATTACGGAAAGAAGACTATTTGCAGCGCAAAGAGCATTGATTTTATTCCTGGGGAAAATAAAAATCCCCAAAATGAAAACCAAAATTGCAACTACCATTCCAGGTGGATCAAGATTCTCTCAAATTCTCAAGGATAGGGTAAATGGAGAGGTAAAAAGCATGGAAATCATTGTTTTTAAATACCATGCTCTACCAGAGCAATGACCTCATGTCTCTGCTCAGGCTGGGAAGCTGCATAGCAGGATGGGTCCTGGAGTGATGCTGGTGCCCAGCAAAAGGAGCCAGCAGCACACACTATGGATAAATACAACATGTTCCATCTCTATGGCCCACAAGCAAACCTCTGAAAAGCCCAGAGCTTATAAAAAGCTAATCCTTTGGGGAAGTAAACAGCATTTACTGATATGAAACTAATTCTGAAGTGAAAAAAAAAAAAAATAAAAGCAACAACAAATAACAATAGGAAAAACAGAACATGAGGATCTAGAAACTTTTGATAAAAATCCAAGTCAGGACACACAGTCTCTTTCTGTTCATCGCTGTGCTTTCTTGTGGTCGCTAGATCCATCCTACATAAATTAAAGTCAGGAAAAGAGGAGAAAAGAGAAGCAGCAGCATTAACTCCAGTGCCTCTCTGCCAGAAGCTGTTGCTATCTGGTATTCGCAATCATGCTCCCCAGTGAAAATCACAGGGACTGCTGTGAATTCCTAAGCATTGCCTCGGCAGAACAAAAGGGTGGGAGAAGACTCAGGCTCTAAAAAGCTCAACTTAAAAGAATAAGACTGAAATAAGTACATCAATAACTCCAGTTTTTGCAGAAGATGGACTTGGCTGGAAGGTTATTTAATCAATGCACACATTTACTTAAGGAAGTCAAATGGCAAGTCATTTTGAACCAAGCAATACAATACAAGAAGTAATGGGAGCATTTAGGGAGACATATCAATAAAGCTAACCCGCCAAACAGCCACTCTGGTCATTTGAGACCACATTACCCTCACTTAACCAGCCCCAATTACTGACTGCTGTGCTGAATTTTCACTGATGCAGAGAACCCACTTTCCTGTCAATCCTCAGTGCTATGCAGCTGGCACAGCCTGGGCAGAAGCGCAATACATACGGATGGCAACGGGCAGCCTCTTTTTTTTTTTCACCATGGCTTTCTTACCCGGTGTCTGAGAGTCTCTTTCCCTCTCTTTACACAAACACATCTCCTGCAGATTACTAAAATCCCTACTCTGTGCATTCACCTACTGAATGAAGCTCTAAGGACCGGAGAAGTCTGTAGCATGTCCTTGTACTCAGCGCTACCAAAATCTTTACTCTGCTTTCTTCCTCTGCGTTTGACAGCATTATCATTGAATTAAAAAACCCAAACCTTTGTATCATTCAAACCCTCTAAGTCATTGTAGAGAAACAGAGGCTGCTTGACTCAGACCTTTATGCAGCACAACACCCCAGCTTCAGCACAACAGGCAGATATGCAGACAGAAGAGTGATCTTTGCCCCAAAATTCGTAATCTATTTTATGTATTCCCATCTGTCCTCCGTATTGGTCATTACCTTCTGCCTCGCACTGTCATTTCTGGACTCTTGAGTCATTTGAAGAGCACAAATAAAGGTGCACAAACAGAGCCAACTGTTCTTCTGAAACTTTTCAAAAATGCAGTATTCGTAAGAGGGAAAAACAGCCAGCAAATCTTTCATCTTTTATTCATTTGACTATCTCTAACTGAAAAAAAATGTGAAATTGAAAATTAAAAGTTTGGCCAGACCCAGGAAAGCAATTCAAATGCAAATACCAGCAGATTGGTGCAACGACAATGAAGTCCAACACATGGACACCACATTACAACATTCCCTTACAAGAGGTGTCAGAACAGACAAATAACTGACCAACCTGGTTTAAAACATGATGTCAGAAACTTCCATAAATCTGCTTTGCAAAATATTCAGGAACTAAATATTTAATATAAAGCTTCATCAGACACCTGGCCTGAAGGTGAAACCTAGGACTTGGGCCACGCATTCACTATCCTGGCATTTGTCCAAGTTAGAAAAATGTTTCCGTGCACCTTCTACCCAAACCCCCTCTCACTGTGAACACTCCAGACACTTAGCAAGGCAAGTTATCATTTTTCTCAAACAAAGTAAGTCTGAATTGGTGAGATTTACATCAGCTTAATGCCTCTGCATTGCAGGAGTTCTCCATCTGGCTGATTTTCTGCTCTCCCCCCTCTTTGGGGTTATCAGTACCATAGCCAACCGTCCTTCGGGAGCAAAGATGTAATTTTGGACTAGCGGCTCCATTTTTCTTCACAATGCCTCATTCATCCTCCTGAAGCTTGATGAGGTCATTGTCTTGAGTGCTCCAAGAAGTGAAGAACATATCAATTTCCAGCCACAACTGCTCCACTTGCATGCTAACATTAGCCAGTGGCTGGCTGTTTCAAGGGCTGCGCTAGGGGGAAGGGAAGGGAAGGGAAGGGAAGGGAAGGGAAGGGAAGGGAAGGGAAGGGAAGGGAAGGGAAGGGAAGGG
>JAAGNO010005879.1:31757-43959 GCA_033439905.1 Ceryle rudis | reverse complement strand
TGGAAAAAAAAACAAGAACCAAAGCACAAAAAAAAAAAAAAGAGGGGGGGGGGAGATGGAGGGGAAAAAAAAAATTCAGTATAAATTCTAGTAACTCCAAAAGGAAGCAGTTGGAATATCACCCAATTCCTGTACACAATAGTTAAGAAATCCCCAAAGATTAACAAACAAGTTTCTGCTCCAACTTTATACTGATGGATTTTAGAACTTTTACAGTTCACAAAAACCTAGAACAGTGCACAAAGCCCTGGGTTAGATGCTAAAGTAGATTAGAAGGAGTCCCGGAGTGCTGCAGCAAATGTACAGTTCCTTCTTTGATCCCAGCCGTAAGTTATGGTGATTTTTTTAAACATGCCAGGTTTCCATGCTGCATCCATAAAGAGCAAGTTGAGTGGCCAGTCACGGAATTCCTCTTATCATTCTTTTGCTGCCACTTCCTAGGTACACTCTCAGTGTATTAATGCTACTTAAGAAACTACAGTGAAATGCTCTGAGTATTTTCATGCAGATCGAGACACAGTAGATATAAATATATTAATTTATTTTAATATTATAATTTTAATCACATGTCTAGTCAGGAGCATGATGGCAGTTATGGGCAAGCGATAGAAAAGTACCATTACTAAACAATGCCAGAAATAATAAAACCGCTACCTTAAAAATAAGGTCTCAAAGTAACATTATCAAGTTTCTTGCAAATATTCAGGCTGGACATAAAAAACAGTCTCAAAGCATCAACAAAGGGTTAGAAACAAACCTGATCTTCTCCAAAGGAGGCACACTAAACCCCATGAAAATCCCCCAAAGATACACTAACTAAAAAGGCAAGTGTGTAATGAAAGAGAAGCAACCAGAAGTGTTTTGAGTTCTCAACCCCTCACTCCTCTGCCCTGCAGACTCTTCCCCCGGGACTTGTGAGGTAAAAGGGGTGCAGTAACAGATGTGAAAACATCTACTGACAGCACATAAGGAACCCTGTTCCCCGAATGACACAATCACAGAATGTTAGGGGTTGGAAGGGACATTGAAAGATCATCTAGTCCAACCCCCCTACCAGATTCGTAACCTCCGTTGCTCTTTTGGCCCATATGCACATTTGTAGCACAAGATGTTCCAGGAATACTCTTTTACTGCCACTTCATTGCCTAAGGGATGGTCTTCAAGCTCTACAAAAACTCTGGATCCATGAGAGGCCATTTCCAACAGGCAGCTACCGAGATGTCTTGCACACCTGGAATGAGACCTGGTATTTCTGCCCTTGCCTTCTCCAACATGTCCTCATAAAGTCTTCTCTGCAGTGGTGTAATCTTCGGAATGAAGACACCAATCCTAAAGAATCTCTTAAGCCCAGAGAGGCTTAGAAGTGGGTTTGTATGTAATATGTAATGGTCTCAGCACCGGATATCAGAAATGTGGGATGGGATTATTGACGAGTGAATGAAAATTTCCCAGAGGAGCAATGACCACTAAGTAGTTACTTATCTCCATGTGAAAACAAAGACTCAAATGGGAAAACCAGGGTTCCAGTGAGAAGCACTATCTCTGACCACAGGAAAAGCCTTGATCTGACTCCTGCTGAGCTCTACATTAGCAGGATGAAGAAGAAGGAGGAAAAAAAACAAATGAACAAAACCAACAAAACAAAACCAGCTGGAAACATGATACAGAAGAGTGCAAAGAAACTGCTGCCACAGTATACCTTCACAAAACTAATGGAAGGTCCTGTGAAAGGGTGGTTCTTCAGAGGCTAGTGATTTGTTGGCATGCTGTGCAGAAAAATCCCACGTTGCCCTAAGTATCTAATTGACTCTTTCCTACAGAGTTCTCCCAATGGACACTGAGTAAATGCTCTCCAGCCTCAAGAGCTATCTAACACCTGTGCAATGGGATGCTCATTTCTGACATTTACTTCAGCAGGGAGATCCAAACTCCTTGAGAAGAAGTTTGAAGACTCAAGCAGGGCCTCAAACACTTGTACTGAAAGGCAAAATAAGTCTTAGGAGTAGAACTGCTTCAACTGCATTAGAAAAGCCCTGACTGTAATGGATGGAGCTATTTTTATCTTTTTGAGTGTCTTTGGGAGATTCAGAAATCTGGAACATGTATCTGAGGACGTAGTTACATTATCAGGCATATATTTGAAAGAGCACTCCAAACTGCCTGGTCCTACAGCAAAAAGACAGGAACTTCACTTCCTTTGGACCACCAATCTGGAGGAAGTCTAGCAAGGACACAATTTGGGCACACGTGACAAAACACACTTTGCAGCCAGGCAAATCCCCACCTGCACATGCTCAACTTCAACTCTCTGAGTACAATCTCAGAGCATGAGACTGACCCAAAATGCCCCAGCAGACACAAAGTTCAGCCAACATTCCTGAATTTAATAGACTGAACTGGAAACTGCATATTGGCTCTCAACCCCAAAGACTAAACAAATTAAAATCAGAGGTTGTAAGGTTTGTTCCAGTCATCATCCTTTCACCAAAACTGTGGAAACAAAGAAAAACCAAAAAACCCTTCAAGACGGTTTTCTCCAATGTCAGCGATGGTCACATTGGTGTTGGTGAACACCAACAAGGAGAAGCTCATGCATTTGGACTCTGTAGTGACAACAGTAGGAGGCTGTAATCTAGCAAGGTACCCCTTGCAAGTCTAATGTACAGCAGCATAAATGTGGTGCAGATCAAGAGACATGATGCACTCTCTCCGCTGAGGCAGCCCCCATTTCGCAGTTCTGGACTTGCACTTGGGAACAAAGTCATTTAGCCTACTTAAATCCAAAATGGGTCTCTTTCCTCTGTTTCTTTTTCATTTAGAAGAATCAGTCCTACCAAATCCTTACTCAGAGAAGAGAAGGAACTGACTCGGAGACCTTAGAGCCAGAAGAGCAATTACATCCTATTAAATCAGATCCTCATGAAAGTAGTCCATAAAAAGAGACAAAAGAGGAGTCAGAGGGAGAGACACGAAGAAAGACTGAATGCAGCATTTGTAGACGACTGCACATAGCATTTAAGAGACTGCAGTGATCGTTGCGCTGTTCAGACAAAAAAAAAAACCCCAAACGTATAACTAGAAAAAGCAAACAGGAGAGGAACTCCTGTGAAGGGACTCCAGCACACCTTCCTAAGTGAGAATAGGTATAAATGCATTGGCGAATGGATTGGTGACAAAAGTCTTACAGCGTCAGCAACACCTGGGCAAAGGCTGTGATAACCTGTGGGAGGCATCAAGGTGACGTCTTGAGGAACACAGGCAGTACCTATATGCCTGCTTCAGTTTTGATTGAACAGCAAAGACCTCCAGAGACTGAGGAGTTGCTTTGAGGATTTAATTCATCATAGACCAGACAGCTCTGCCACCTCTGCTGGGAGGTCTTCTATAGCGTCTTGCAATTTTCTCCTAGTTCAAATGGCTACAGAGACCTTGTTTGTCTTCCCTTATCAACACTAAGCTTGACATCCTGGCAAATCCTGCAGTTTCTGGAATACATTCCTTCCCAAGACATCTGTGGCTCCCAAAAACCACATTCTCAGGGAAGTCACAATTCAATGCTTCATTGCTTTGAAGAACCTACCAAGAACAAAGCAAGAAACAAAGTGTCCTTTAAAAATAAAGGGCGAATCTCCATGATGGAAGACAAAAAGAAAATTTTAAGAAGAGACTACTAAAACAAGGGCTGGGGGAAGTGTAGGCTGCTTCTCAACATGGGTTCTTAAAAAGCTCCTTCTTCCCTTTTCATGTTTACAGAAGTAGGAGCACAGAAAGTATTGGTAGAGCCATTTTCCTTCACTCAAGTTCTCAAGCTGTGGTGCAGCCTCAATATTAGCTTCCAGAAGGACAAACAGTCAGGGAGGATGTTAGAGCAGCCATGATACAAAATCATGAGAGGCAAAATAGTTAATCCAGGTATTTTAACCTTCTTTTTCCCCTTGGCTCACTGCATTATTTCTTCCATAGTTTATGGGAATAGCAACAAACACAAAAGGAAGACTCTTAACACCTATTAATATAGATTCTAAAAAAATTAGAATAGCTGTTTATAACAGCATGACTGTTATTCACATGAGAGCCTAAAACTTGTACCTTGTCATCTGATTTATCTACAGCTCTGCTGATATATTTTCCTTTCATAATGCAACCATCAAATTTGACATACTGCAGTTGACAGGTTCAGACAGAGAGGGAGCACAAGAGGAAACATTTGGTTTCAGATGTGGGATATCACATTTATCCTCATTAGTTTGAGGTAACACCCACGCATAGCTCAAACCTGTCAACACAGTACAGATCTAGATGTATCTCTCTCAGAGGCCTTTCCAAGTTTTCACATTTTTAAGTGCTTTCAGAAAATTTTAGGAATGTTATGCCCAAAGAAAGCATAACAGCAAAGAAGTCAATGACTGTGAACCTGCAAACCTAGAACCTGGAAAAGGTTTGGTTTTCCTTAAAAAAAAAAAGTGGAGGAGGTGGACTCATTTTAGAGAGAGAATATGATTAACCAGAAAGAATCTTTGCTCTATGAGACTTCAATTTTAAGAGAAACAATCTCCTGAAAGACTCTTAGAGCAATACACTCTCTCTTGTAAGAAAGGTAATATTTCTGATATGTTTTATTTTATTTTCAAAATTGTTTCACTTGCAGAGTCAAGAGTGCCAGTATAGACTAGTTCAGATGTAGAAGCCACTGCATCCCTTGGTTCCCCTTTTCACTCCCCATCTCATCAGCCTGGAGGAACACCGTTGCTGTAGGCGGTTGGAGCACGTACATTAAGTGCTTCCAGCAGTTCCAGCCCCTATGGAATACTTGCTTATATCACAAATAAGTTAATTTGTACCTTCAAGAACAGCTATTAGAGAAATTTTTTGGTGTTGCAAGAGATTAAGGGCACCTCTTCACCCAGTTCAGTTAATACACAAATTTGTGAGATTTTCTTGCTATTTAATCAACACAGGAGAATTAAGGGGTGTTCTGTGTCCCAAACCATTTCAGAAGCTGATGAAATACCAGTTCCTACCTTGCTACTTCATGTAAATAGTCTCCTTAGATGCATTCAAAAGAGCATGGCCAACAGGTTAAGGGAGGTTCTCCTCCCCACCCTAATCTGCCCTACTGAGGCCACATCTGGAGCACTGTGTCCAGTTCTGGGCACCCCAGTTCAAGAGAGAGGCAAGGAGCTACTGAACGGAATCCAGCGGAGACTACGAAAATGCTGAGGGGACTGAACCATCTCTGTGCCAAGTAAAGGCTGAAAGCCCTGGAGCTGTTTAGACTGGAGAAGACTAAGAGGGGATCTGATCAATAGCTAAGGGCGGGAGTCAAGAAGATGTAGCCAGTCTCTTTTCAGTGCTGCACAGAGACAGGAAAAGAGGCAATGGGCACAAACTGGAACCCAGGAGGTTCCACCTGAACAGGAGAAGCAGCTTCTTACTGAGGGTGCCAGAGGCTGCCCCAGGCTTCCCAGAGGGGTTGTACAGTCTCCTGTGGAGAGATTCCAAACCTGCCTGGACAACATGATCCTGAGCACCCTGCTCTGGGTGACCCTGCTGGAGCAGGGAGCTTGGCCTGGATTATCTCCAGAGGTCCCTCCCAACTCCTAAAATGCTGTGATTCTGTGATTCCACATTTCATGAGAGCCACCCAAGACAAATGGACACATGCCATTTGCCACAAGAGCCCATTATCACCAGCTTTCTTCCCATAAGGCTTAAGGGAAAAACTTTGGAGGGGAAGAGAAATGCTCAGCTTGTACAAAGCGCTACTCAGGAAACACATGTGGCTATGACCGCCCAAATCCAACGGCTCTGAACGTCCTCATCAAGGTCTCTATCCTGAGAAGTCTTTCACAGGCATAGGACCTAGTTTGTGTTGCTATTTAATGATCAAACAGATACCTGATGACAGCACTGCTGCTAAGGAACAGATAAATATTTAATATGCAAAGAACAGTCTGTAAATAGCAAACCCCCCTGCCTGAGGTCAGGTAAATTATAAAGCCATAAGGAGATGTCTTTTCATCGGGCTCTGACTGTGATGCTGCCTTTTCTCCCACCCTGGCACCTATCTAATAGTGCCTTTTATGGAGCCCTTCAGGCTGTTGTACCTCCTAGCAGGTACCTCCTATTACAGTTTCCTTCCTTCCTGGAAGAAACACAGCAGCATCACCCTACTGAATTTTGTTACCTGAACAAATATATCCTTGGCTATCTGCATTTAGTACAAAAGGCATTTCTAAGGTGGTCTGTGCCACAGATCCATCAGACCCAGTTATCACAGAGGGCTAAACTAAGTAATAGGACAAAAAGGATGAAGCTAGAGAAATAAAGTATTTTTATAGACTGGGATGTTTTGGGGCCAGCAACAGTCCTGAAAGGCTGAAGCAGGTGAACTGGGGGCCCTTATTTTCCTAGAGGTGGAAATCTAGCCAGGAAGACACCGACTATGGCTGGAGTCAGCCCAGAACAACAACAAAAATATTATTACACTTACTATAAATGAAGTAGCCCTAAATTTGGGATTCTGCTTGCTGAGAAATTTCAGTATCAGCTCCCGACTTATAGATTTGTTTTCTCACTACTGACCCAAAGAGGAACAAGAGGCCAAGTTCAGCCCAAACCAGAATTCCCAAGGCTTAAGACCTGGTAGAAACAATGATCCTTGGGCTTTCACGTCTAGGATCCATCTGCCTCAGAGCAGCAAGGTTGTCCTGTAAAGATGTACCCAGTAGAACACTCCAACAAGCCCAACTCTCATTCTGTAGCTCCTCAGGGCTCTATCTTATGAAAGCCCAAGCACGAGCCAACCAGGCAAGTTTCCAGATAAATCCTACCTGTATTGCAATGACTTCTGAAAAATAGAACATACGAAAAAAACCAAACGCCAAAAGTTTCAGATGCGAGAAATGCAGAGCCAGACCAAAATGTTCAGATGCAAACCTAGGAGAGGGAGTCTCCTAGGTGTCTACCAGATTGGGGCAGGCTCCTCTTTTAGAGGTGATGAAGCATATTAGGAGTTATTTGGTTTAGAGGATGAGACTAGACACATCCCCTTTAGCCTTGCACAATTGAAGAGCTAGTCTGTACAAACTCCCTTAAAAACCATCTCCCAGATCAGCACATGTTCAGGCCAGAGGGTGTTTAGATTGAGAGCTCCTCAATCTGACAGGGATTTCCCTCCTGTTGGGATCAATGTACAAAATCCAATCAAGCACATGCCAGAGGCACACTCCTGCCTCTCAAACTCAACACTTGCGCTAGCTAGCATGCTGAAGGTAGACAGAAACCTTCCTTTTGAACTCAGTACCTCATTCTGATGTCCCTCCAATAGCACCTTGCCATTTCTACTCCAAGAACATTTCCCTCAGCTTCCTCCTCTCCCCATCTAAATCACAATTTCCAGTATCCTCCTGTTTTCCTCTATGTTTCACTTCTCCCTACGCAGCATTGCAGTTTGACACATAATAGGTTGAGTAACAGAATGTATGAAAAATTTTCTTCTTGCGTTTTCAATAAACTGACTTTTCTCAACTTTCACTGTGTTAACTGACTCTTAATCTCTCAAGTCCAGCATGTTTGTACCAGTGCTGCTCTCATTCCCAATAACAAAAAGAAATACAAGGAAGGCAGGAAAACTGATGTAAGACCCGGAAAAGTATGACACGGAATACAAAGGTTTTACTCAGTCATCACATGCATGGGAGCACATGATGAGGGGAAAGGGTCAAGCCCATCAACATGGGTAGGGTTGGTCAAATGCACAAATTAAAAATGACTGCACATGTAAACTTAGTACTGGACAGCATGAAATTACCTTTCTGCTAGAACCAAAGAGAACATGGAAAAGGGGAGTCAAGCATTGTCCCAACTCTTTGCTGACATACAATGCTACAGCCATCCCCACCCAAGGAACCTGGAATTACTTTCAGAAAGCATCATCAAGCCCTAATGAAGATGACAAAGAGTTCAGAGGTCAACACTCATCATTATGCAGCTTTTTAAGATTCACTGAGCTTAGTAAGTGTTACATATATATGAATTTTAACATCCACAGTAAAGAACCAAAATACTGAAGGATCATAATCATAAAGGATTCACCAGGACTAGCAGAGTCCTTGTGTCTGAAGGGGAAAATTAAAACAGACACTACTACTGCTTCACCATGATAAATAAGAATGCAGAAAGTAACAGTGAAAATGAAGGATGCTTTCAAATCCATCTTACTTAAATTATTATTGAAAATTAGTCTAAGGAAACATCACCAATACATAATTCACCCTTCTGGTAAGATGCTTTATCTAAATGCTGAATCATAAATTATAAACAAGCATAAGAGTATTGGCTATCAAATGCTCTATAGGAATATTTTTTTTTTTCTTTTTTCATTAAACACAGCTAAGACTAAGCGAGGGAAGAAAGAGGAATTAATGGAAGAAACACTTGCAGCATTTATGTGATTTTTATGTAAAGAAAATACCTTTTAGCAACACTCATAACAACAGTTTTCTCCAGCAGTTTTGTAAAGAATAAAGTTTATCATTGTGGGGCAGTAGGGGGTATTAATCACAGAGAGGACACAGAGTGATAAGCCAAAATGAGCTGGTGAGCCTGTTCTCATAACCATAATCCAAACCATTTGATAATGTCGTCTTCTATTTCCATTACTTCATCATCACTCATTGCATTATGTCTAAACATAGACTATAAACTCTTCATAATTTTGTTTGTAAAACATTATGCATATTTACGGAGCTCTCTAAATAATCTTAAATTAAGTTATAAGACCAACCAAAGACTGTGGGAGAGCCAAGTCATGCCCTCATACACAGAGGGCTGCCAGAAGGTTAAGGCCCAAAAGAGACAAAGGTCTCTCACCTTTGTTTTAGAAGACAAGAATCAAGAATTCAGGGGTAGAGTTTGGACCAACAGTTAGAAACACATGGTGAATTCAAGGAAGTGACAATAACGGGACATCATCATCATCAGATGTATCAAATAAAGGGTCATCTGAATACCAACCCATGTTCCAAATACTCCAAACCACAGTGGGAACAGGTCTGTCTGTAAATCCCCCCATACCCTCTCCATAAAATGTGAAGAGGCTGAGCAGGAGACAAATATAAGCTGATCCTGACAGTATCCTCCTGTTAAGGGGTTTATGAAGGGACAACATTGAACACAACATCCAAAATCAGTCATGCAGCAAAGATCTTGTGAGAATGTCTCTGATGTGGTGGTGTTTTGGGAAGCAAGCACAGATGAGCTCTGCAGTGAAAAACTTCCCCATTTTACTATGAAAAAACCATACTACCCAAATACTATTTTACAACTGTTTTTTATTAGCGGCAGAACAGACCCACCTCATCAGAGTAGTCTCTGTATTCAAATGGATGATTGAAAAAGCAAAATCTTTCCATGTAATGCTGGCAGTGAAAGCATATCATGGGCTTTGGCATCCTCCACTAACTACTTCATAATACAAGATACCCTTTGAATGTGCAAAATTTTATAATATTAAAAGCTGAAGGATTTAAACCGGTGCCTGGAGAAAGGGCTTAACCTTAAAAGGACAGAACATTAAAGCTGTTTTGGGAAAGAAGTGAAGAGCATTTGCAACTATACAGCATTAAGAGTTTGGCAGGAAACCACGTTTAAAGGATGGCTTACAGCCTTGAAAATATTTTTGGTTAAAAGAATAACTTAAGAAATTAATTTGCTCATGTACACATACATATAAACACACGAGTTATCTGTAACCTGTAGTTTTCCCTTATTTGCTCAAAAGACAGGGGCAAGCAAGAAATCTCCATTCCTCATGCAGCCAAAATGCTTGCAAGTCTACCAGATGGTTCTGGTAAAGAGCAAGAAGAATTTTATAAGCATCTATCCATTTGCCTTGTACCACATGGAATTGAGAGCTTGCTTGTTGTGTTAGTTGAATTGAAATGGTGACATTTGCCTCAGAACTCATCATCAGTCACTCTCAGAAAAGGGATGCTGTGGTAGATGGACATGAGATTTGATCGAGCTTAGTAACCTCCAGAGATTAACATACTTCATTTAAAAAGAAAGCATATATATAAAATATGTCCAATTTAACATGCAAAGAGTTAGAGAACTTGGAAAGAATAAGATACAAAACACAAAAAGCTGATATTTTGAAGGAGCAGAGCACTGCTGACACCGATCCTGTTCGAAGATTTTCAGAAACCTGATGACTCCCAGGAACAGCAGACTATTCACTGCTCTCGTGTTCCACCAAGAAAACAAAACTCTGCTGCAACACATACTGTGACAAATCAGGTGTGCAAAACTGCAGAGCACAGGACAGAAAAATACCAGTTGCTGTTACACGATGCATCACTTCTGCAAAGAGCCCCATGTGCTTTATCAACATTTATAAGCCTGTCCCCACAACACCCTATGAAGCAGAGAGCCATGACTGTATTCTCTTTGTTTAACAGGCATTTCCCATTTCCGTAACACCTTTCTCTTAAGTCCCTACTTTATGGAGCAAATCAATGGTATTGCCCCAAAGCCAAAGAAACTCTACTTAGCAGAGGTTTATTCCAACAGATCTCAGTGCAAGGTTAACAGCTTTCACCCTTTTTCTTTATATAGGGAGGCACACAAATCTAGTCAGAAATTTTCCAGGCAAAAGTAGTCCACACAATTTCTCAACAACCATATTTAGACAACGTCTTTAACTTCTTTCTTGGAAGCAATTTTTCCCACGAAATAAAGTTTTCAGCTCTATGTGTTGCAAAAAACAAATATTAGCTTTTTAAACTGTACCTTCCATGACATACACCAGAGAACCCACATCTCCTTCCTTGATGATGCAGCTGTCTTTGCCATACTCCACAGGATACATACAATCCACAATCTCCTGGATCTGAGACAGTTCCAGATTCTTCATGAAGTCATTGTCAAGGATCGCTTCCTTTATTAGCTCCTTGGACCTGGAGGAAAAAAAATAAAATAAAATAAAAAACCCAAACAGACAAGATTTATCCCCATGTCCATCAGCCGAGCTCATCGATAACACATGAACTTTCACGCAACCACATGGTGCCCTAATGAGTATTTCCCTGGGAGGAAAAAAAATCCCAACCCTTACAAATCAGATAAAGTCCATCTGCAGAGACATTAAAAAAAATTACAGAAGTGTTAAGTATAGAAATAAAGTTAAGTATTGAAACAAAAACAGATTGTGTGACTGCAAGATCCTCTTTTAGCTACAAGTTTCACATCTATAATAACACCAAAGGCTAACACAGCTACTTGAAATACATTCCATATACAAAACTGAAAGGAAATACAAACAGAAACTTAAAGGATTTATGACTTAGTTTATTATAGTTTCTCTTAAATAATACAAACTGAAGCAGGAAAAAAAAGTGCAATAGCACACTGATTCTTTGAGTATTCTTCAAATACCAAAGTCCACTATATTCACTGCTGTGACAGGAATAACACCACCGTTAATTCTTTTCTTTGATGACTAAATGGAAAATTCCAAAGTTATATTAGTGTGCACAGAACGATACGTGCAGTTTTGGTTTGGTACGAGATGGGGTTAGAAGGCTGAAGTTCTCAGTAGCCACTTTGCAAAGCTGAGTAAGGAAGGAGTTTCTGAAGGTACAGACTTCAGAACTCAAGAGTTCAAGCACTCTCTGGGAGATGACCCACGTGGGTAGGTAATACAACCTGCTCTCTCCAGAGGTGCCTCTGCCAGCATCATGTTATGACAGAAAATGTGCAACAAAGGCACTGATGTGTTTTTCCTGATTTTCCTGAGATTCTTTCAATTTCCATACGTGAAGTGCTCACCGCACAGTGAGTCACGCTCAGGTGAACCCTTCAATCTTCCCCTCACACTGCCAAATTCAACGTCATCCACCTGCTAATCCAGCATAACCACCGCATTACAACATTCTGCAAGAAACTCCAAAAGCAGCTCGTGCAAATGAACAAGTGAGAATGCTGCATCCATTGCAAGACCAAAAGTAAAGCCTCTAAAACACCTGCAGGGTGGACATCAGATCCTCAGTCCTTCATTTCTCTCCCTGCAGCTTCAATTCTATGGGCTGAACTGTTTGCTAATGTGAACATAGCCCAGGCAAATGACAGCCACCTGCAAAGCTTAGGCATTCAAAAGAGTTTTATCTCTTTGAAATATGAATATGAAACAAGGCTTTCA
>JAAGNO010005878.1:22276-61297 GCA_033439905.1 Ceryle rudis | reverse complement strand
TAAAGCACAGGATTGATACTACATATTTTTTGTCCGAGGAGGAATACAGTCTTGTTTTCCTACCTACGCGGATAAGCTCCTGAAGTGAAAAGGTTGGTGAAAAAACCACAAAACTTTAAAAGCATATAATTCAGTCATATCAAGTAAGAGTTATGAATCTGTAGTAATGCTTACTTTAAGATAAAGACAGATGTTTTCTTATTTTCTTATATGGAGACATATACATCTTTAGACCCCTATATGACATGTCAATAAAAAGAAAGATTTGTCCAAAATATACTGCCTTTTGCTTCCCCCTCCCCACCAGTCTTCCATATAATCTTTCTGTAAATGTAGAGCAAAAATGCTCTGGATGCAGAACATAGTGTGTTGGGCTCACAGTCATGTACTATACCAGAAATATTTGGATTGAATCCCCATTTTTCTGCCTGTAATTTAAGGGTTTGCTAACAGGATCACATTTCAAGACTCTAATTAGAAATGGTCTGGAAAAATAAAGTACTCCAGGGCTAATCGTGAGATAGCTTGTTCTGCTGCTGCTAACACCATAATTCACCTACCCCTTTGATGCTTGTAAAATGTTAACCTGTAATGCTTGTTAATATTTTTTTTTTAACGTACTATAAAATTATATCTGCCTCAATATTTTATGCTTTTATTTAGATTTTATGGCAGAAAATAAGGAAGCAGATTTCTATTTACCTGGCAGGAAAGTGTGCTGCACATGCAGTAACAACCACAATGTGTTTCAGAGAAAAGAGGTGTAAAGTTTGTGAACCTCAAAAAAATTTTTTTAGAACATCCATGACCCTGATTTATCAGCTCTTTTTAGTTTTACTGCTGACATCTCAGCTTCTGTAAAACCATCAAAAAAAAAAAAAAATCACCAACCCACTGTTAACAGCAAATCAGAGGAAAAAAAAGTCTTCTTTTTTCACCTTCCCCTCATCCCTCATCTTTGTGTCTAACACTTAGAAAAAACACTTGGAAGTGGCTCCCTAGATATCATTACAAACAGCAGTCCTACAGAACGTTGCAATGACTCTGATATAAAACTGCACAGAATGGAATCGACTGGTCCAATCTACAGTTATCAAGCTCATTGATTTACTTTTTCCCTGAAATCAGTTTAGGTGATACACAGCCCTGAGTGGATACCCCTATGTACTGTGCTTTTGCTACCTGATTATTTTTGAGGTTACAGGTTGTAACAGTAATAATTTTAATTTTTGGACAGTCAGTGCTGACTTCAGATAATTATGCCTTTCTTTGAAAAGCCATAGAAGAGGAAAAGTAATAATTTGCATTTTTTCTCTTTAGTTTATGAAGTTTCAAGTGCAATAATGTAAAGGTTATGAATCGACAGATATTTTCCTCTTCTTTTTTTGTCATAAACACAAGGCTGAAAATGAATTGTTTCCACAATTTTGTAGTTATGAGGAAAAAAAAATCTTGTTTGAAGTATGTTTTAAATTATTAATTAAAATTTAATTTGAAAATAAATTTTTAAAGGAAATATTAAACATTGTTTAATACTACAATTTAGGCATCCCAGTTTATAACTCACAATTTTCTAAGTTACTGGAATTCAAAACCAAAGTCCAAATAACAGAAGATATTTCCAAAATTGATTCTGAAGAAGTTCTTGTGTAAATACTTTAGTTCTCCTCCTTAACTTTGATGAAACGTTATCTGAAACCAAAGGTAATGCTCACAGATCAGGATAAGGAATTATTTTTTGTCATCTCATTTACTCCAGAGACTGGATATAGTGTGGATCTATTTGCAAAACTGCAACCATAAACTAATGCAATGTTTGCCTGTCACACCACATCATCCCAGCAAGCATTTGTTTACCACAGTTTGAAACCCTAAGCAACACGTGGTTTAATGCTAAGTCCCCTTCTAGTGGTGTCCCATAATTTGGATGAATTACTTCCATCCATCTGTATCTGGAATTAAAGGATCTGTCCTATAGTTTTGTAGAAAATTATTTAAAACAAAAAAAAGCATTCGTTTGGGATAAAATGGCATCACACAATGACAAGACGACATATTGAATCCATTTACATATTCAGGGTATTATAAATCAGGCTCTAGATTTAAATGTATTTTTATAATAAGTATCGTGCAAAGAGAAAGAAGTTTATGCTTAAATGCAGTTGTATGGCTGCAGGAGTTGGCAAAACTGATGAGCTGAATCCTGTGAGTTACGTGAGGACACTGCATTTGCCACTGTAAGAGCTCAGCTAACTTTAGGAACAGAGTTGTTGCCATTAGCAACGGGCCAGTCATTTATAGAGGGAGTGATGTTTATCACTCGGTGTTGCGCTGAAATTTTAGTGCTTTCCAAAAGAAAAATAAAAAAAGATGCTGTACTGTTTATCTTGTGTTAACTCTTGTCTTGTGCTGGTTGGAAACTAATTTACCATCTAGTGCAAAGTGCAGTTTGCACAGAGACACACCTGTATTTGCTATTGAATGTATTTAGTTTGCTAGTGATTTATTTCAGAGCTTGGTAGGACAGGGGGTTTACTTCGATTCTTTCTTTCCTTGCACACTCTGCCCCCTGTAAAGTCTCAGAAAGCCATTTCTTAATCCCCCTTATACAGATATGAAAAATTTTAAGTGAATAATACTATAAATTTTTATCTGGCTTATTTTGACAATGCATACTCTTCTTCCTCCTTTTTTTATATTACTTCTTGTACTCTGACATTTACTCTGGTTTCCTCAGTATAGCTCTCTTCTGGCAGTAGGTCCTCTATTTCTTCTTTCTCCTGTTTTTAGTTTTTGAAGGAATTTGGCTATGGCTCCCTCTTTTTCTTCCCTGACACTGACTTTCTGTATTTGCTAAAAAAATGGAAATATTATCCTACCTCTCCTGCTTTATATTCTCGCTCAATATCGTAAAAATAATCTTGATCATTGGACCTGTACTCTGGGGGCTATTATCCCCTTATCATCTCCACATATAATTTTCTGTGGTTCCCGAACAGTTTATTAGCAGCTTCTATCTCCATTATTGCAACATTTCCCCCCCTACCCCATCTATTACTTGACAGCATAGATCTGTGCACTGAGACAGGAACAGCTAGAATAATCATGAAATAGAGTCCGAGAAAGAAGCAGAATTTTCATTCTTTAGTAAAACACAGCCTTTCTGTAAAGCTTGTTTTACAAAACCAAAACCTGCAAAACACATGGAAAGAAATTAAAGAACAGTGTTGGCACAGAAAATAATAAACTGACCATGACTCTGTTCACTTAGAAGCTAAAACCTCTCTAGTCAGTGAAGCTGTGAGTTTCCAAAAAAGTCCCACAGCAGAAGTACTTGATTTAAAAATGTAAATATTTTAAAAGGAAGCATCATGTACTTATTAACAAGATTATGTAATTACATTATATGTGAGTGAATACAGAGGCACAGGAAGTTTGTTTCAGGACGTTCATTACACAATGATTACTCTTCAGCAATGTCTGTAGGATAATCTCACACTTGAGGACTAAACCAAATATGAGTCTCTTGTACATTGTTCCCTTGTCATTTGCTTGCATGTCTTACAGCTCAGTGCTGTAAAGTAAGTCAGCTGCATACCTGCTGATACACAAAAATTTAAACACATAGTTTATTTGTGTAACTGAGATGTGAAGTTCCTTGGTCCGTGGTCCAGAAGAAATGGATAATAGTATTATCACTGAAAGCTTTGGGAAGTATAAATTACAGTGGACAGTGTTAATGCAGAAGAACAATTAAGACCTGAATACTGTTAAATTCTGGTTTATTTGAAATTTTATAATTATAAAACATCACTCTTCGCTCTTTTGTGATTTTTTTTAACAACATGGTATACAGCTCAAGGAGAAAGAGCTCCCGTCAATGAGGCACAGCACAAAAGCAGACTAAAAATGATGTAGATAATGAAAACAGAGATCAGGAAAGGCACACAGGAGAAATAAGTGCTATGGAAGCTTAACAGATGAGAAGTTTAATTGTCATAGCTGTGCAACTGTAATAATGAGCTTAAGATGGCAACTGAGAAGGAGCTGTATATTAGACTAACAAGATGGATGTCTGTAATGCATCAAAGAATTTGTGAAGGTCTTCACAAATTTACAGGGTACTGGATAGAAAAGAGATATATGTCCTTCAGTAGGATAGGACACACAAACTGGAAAATGTCCAAATATGTCGCTACAATATAAAAAACCATGATATGAATAGATGGGGCTACTACAGACGGGAATTTGTGTGCATGGTGATTATACAGGTAGAATAATTAACTGCCTAAAAACTGTGAGAGAAGATGAAAACCATTAGAAGATCCATGATACATTGCATAAGGGAGTGACCCATATACATATTAAAGAGTCATGGTTTGGATTAGTCAGCTTCAAGCTGGTAGACAATTTTCCCTATTCTGTTCTGTTTGATCAGTGATGCACAATGGCTACATTTGAAAAAGAAAATTAAACATCCTTGGGACAGTTCTTTGGTTATTTAGAGCAAATGTCATAGTACGATCCATGTCTGTGCTACTGAACTCTTTGGACTCCAGATCAAAGTGGCTGCATCCCAAATGCCTGTTGAAAGTGATTTCTGGCCCTTTCTAATTCCCAATACTCTTCCTGAAATAATTTGGAAAAATACTCAGTGGCCAGAGCCAAAAATATATTTGACAATTTAACAATAGAAGCAGTCCAGGTTTTGTGAGTAGAAGAGTAGCAGAACTAGGATATTTAAAGAAATAATAGTCCCTAAAGTGTCAGCAAGCCAAAGAGACATCAGGAAGGGACCTTCCTTAGTTTATAGCCTGAGGTCCATGAGAGGCCTCAAAGAAGATCAGCTGGCCTGTGGTACAATCCAAATGACCTTTCCTCATTGGGATAATCCAAGGTCAGCCTCCAATATAATGTCTTGGTCCCAGGACAGTAGCTGCCATTGTTTTGCAGAGGGTAAAAGACATCTGTATCACTGCACATGGTCAGGTAAAAAGGACAGACAAGCTTTTAAGAGAGACAGCAATGAGGAGAAGCTGCTGCGGTCAAAGCCATCTGGTTCCCTCAGTCTGAGAAATATCCAGAAAAGAGAGCAACTGAGAGTGGGTTGAGTGACCAGCTCTGTTAGCAATAGTCTCCCTTGATTTTTATTATTCCTGGAAACTTTTCTCCCAGGCAGGGATGTAAATAGAGCTACCATGCATGCAACCAGACAGTCTGAGCTCGTATAGTTAATCTGATGCTTCCTGAATGCATGGATCTTCTGAATATGTGAAGATGGACTCTCGCACACCTGATCATATTGATAACAGTATATGGTCCTTCCCAGTCATTGGGAGAAGACTCAGGGAGTACTTGGATAAGAAAAATGGGATAAAATGTATGTAGAAGATACTCTTCAAAAAAAAGGAACCTTAGCAAATTTCTTACAATGATGAGGATGATGGTCTATCTTAATACATGTCGATAACCAAATCAAAAGTTGGATTAGGTACCTTTAGAGGTGATAGTGTATAAGACTAGTACTCTGAACTCAGATGTGCCCCATCAAGTTCAAATTGAAAGAAAAGTTTAGGAAAAAAGTGTAATTACTATTAATTGCTATGGAAGAAGTGTATAAAGGCATAATTCCTCTTCCTGCTAACTCCTGGTTATCAGTTTACATCAGAAAGAATGAGACTTTCATACCCCTGAAGTATCTTTTTGCTGACAACAATAATGGTCACTTATTTTTCGAGGACACTGCTAATCTTTTGGCCTTAATAATATAGCCTAGAAGTCTGTTCCTCAGAAATTTAATTTTTAGTGGCTTTGTGTTTATTTATTTGTGATATTTTAAAACACAAATAAAGAATGAACATACAAAAAGATTTGCAAGCATTTCTCTCTTCAAACTTTTCAACAATAGAGATTTTTTTACCTTCTCCTCCGCTTTTCGACTGACAGTCTGAAAATGCCAATCTTTAAAATATTAATGCAACATCGAGCACACTTAAGGTTAAGGATTTAACGCATATTTAATAGGAATCTCTCTAAATACATTTTTCTCCATTAGCTTGCCTTAAGAATAACTCTAATATGTCTATACTTAGTCAGGTTTTGATATAGGTGCTGTTTAGTGACTACATAAAAATTTCCATGTGTGTTCTGTATGTGTTCAGATTTGTCTAAAAATGAAGAGTTCTCTGAATGTGTTGATCATGTACTTTTCCCTTCTGAAAGATACTGACATTACAGAGAGAAGTATATTTATATTGATTAAATTTGTATCATCAAAGGTTTATAATTCTTATCAAAAACTGTCAAGGATGTTCTCTAAATTAACTATATTAAAAAGTAAAGACAAAAGCAGCAGGTTCCTTCATTTTTGTTTTTCATCTTCTTCAGGCTTATCAGCATGGTGCAGCTGGGAAACAGGCAGACTTCTGACATGAAGATGAGCTCTACAATATATAATGCATTTGTTTGGAGACAGTGGTGATCTGCCTCTGGTTCTGAAGTTGCTTCTGATGTTGCTAAGTCGCAGAACTAACATATATTGTAGCTCTAATGACTTAAGGGACATAGTATTGTTCCTTGAATATTTAACACATGGAATATTGGTGTCCTATAGCTGATTAATGGTTGGACTTGATGATTTTAAAGGTCTCTTCCAACCAAAACAATTCTATGACTCTATGATTATGTAATAGCTTGTTTTCTCTGACACCATAGAAACTGAAATCTTGTGAAAGATCCTGGGTGAAAAAGGAGAGAAAAGGTGGGGTAAAATATTTATTAGTTACATCTACATTTGTAACTAGAACAGGTCAGTGCCTTTTGTACCTTTCTCTGGCCCTAATGGAAAGAAAGCATCATGATATTCACATAGCTGAACACTCCCTCCACATCAGATTGCTTCAGCTACATTGACCACCTGAGAGTAGGTTTTGTGTTGCGCACCAGACTGTGCCCATGTGCAGTATGAGAGGCTGAGAATGAGCCAAAACTATGTAAGAGAGAATATTCATAACTCAGCACTTTGTACAACATGCCAATGTTTAAAACTACACACCGGACTAGACATTAGTATAGGCATGGTCCTTAAATACTCAAGAGATACTGCTTTAATCTACTTTCCTATAGAACCTCATTTGCACAGGAGCCCTTTACAAAATGATGGATGTGGAATTCAATTAATTTACTGAGAACTGTGTACCTGCACACTGACAAAATAACCTGATTCCTGGAAGTGTTGATCATCCAGTCAACAGGAATGCATATTTTCTGTGAATTTGGAATGAGGAACCATTAAGTGTCATTATGGTGTATTATATTGTTTAAAGATTAAAGCATCTCAAATTAGGCCTTTTCATGTAAGTGTCTACATGTGAAATACTTGTCTGTGCTCCCATTAGAGTCAAAGGAGATGTAATAAAGGCACTCTAAGGATCTAGTGACTGAATTCCATTTGACTGCAATGGGAGCTTAGATGTCTAACTCTCATATAGACATCTACGTATAAGCACCTAAATGTATATTTTGATCCACAGACTGAAGCCAACCCACAATGATATTTATGTGCATGAACTGACCAACACTAGAAAAGAAGCAAATGGTAACAACAGTTTTAAGTTAAGATTTTTCAATACGTATTTTCTTTTACTTCCAAAAATAACTTGTCCATAGAGTTAGATTTTTTTTTTTTTTCAGTGAGATCTGGCAAAGTTCCTGTGTAGTCTATAGCACATACGTGCATCTTCTCTAATACAGCCACGAAGAAATTGTAGGGCTTTTTGTACATGTACTATAGTACATATGTTCATGTGCTTCTGTCCATGACAACCCATTGGTCTACTCGTCCCCAAGGCCTGAATTAAGTTTCTTTGAAGTGCAGCAGGTTTTTTTTCTAAAATAAGTATTGAACAGTCCTTTTACTACATACAGATGCATTGGTTGCTTAGTGGAGTATATGACACAGCCATAGTTTGATATTGTATTTCTATTCATATTAAAGGTGTTTCTAATGACAACGAACATCCCCAAAGCTTAGGAATTGATACAGTTTCTTCCCTTGGAGAAGCAAAGTTCTTTGGATCCCACAGGTTGAGGTAGGAAGATGGGTGTGCTGTGATCACATAGCAAAGTCAATGTCAAGGTTGTAAATGGTTTGTGTTTATTCATATTTTAAGGCCTTGACTAAGGAAAAAAAAAATCAGAGGACAGGATTTGATAATATCAGTATTTTAGATGGTGAACTGTCTTGGACTGACAACTGGCAGTGACAGAATGGGAACTACTAGATCTGTATTTTGACAGTTCTTCCGCTATATTCTACATGTTTTCCTCTAGAATGTATTTTCATATAAAGATATTTATAAGCCTGAATGAACCCAGATTGTTAAAAATTTAACCTTGTATAAAGGGTTTAAATATTGGGGGGAGGGGAACATGTTAAGAAGGAAAAACTGGATTTTATTTCTTCTGTTTTAAATCTCCATTAAAGAAGCTTTTCATTGGATTAGCAAAGCCTGATTTCATTCACACAGTATTAATTATGATTTGTTCCAACTTTGGATGGCAATTTTGTTGCCTTTTTTTTTCTTTTTTTTTTTCAAAGAGAAGTCAAAATAATCTATTTAGTAAAACATGACTTTAAAAAGTTGAATAGAGAATAAATGCACAGTTTTCCTCAGCCACCCACTACAAAAATTTAAATGCATGTGTTTCAATTGCTAACCTACTTACCAAATAAAGACAACATAAGAGATAAGGTTTACAATTCTAAAAGATGTAGAGAGTCAATTAAGACTTTCAGTAAAAATACTGTTTGATTAGTTTTTATAAGGACCATTTCCATCGCCATTTTGTTTGAATGTCAGGTGTAGTCTATGTCTGAGCATTTAACTTTTGTTCTTTTCTGTATTTGCATTCTCTTAATCTATAATTGAAGTTTTTCCATATGAAAGGATACTGTGCATGTGTGCAAAACCCACCCAGCACAACAGGAGATATTTTTATACTCGAGATTTTCTTGTTACTAATGATTTGAAGGTTACTCTGTCCTGCTCCAAGTGTAGAACCCCAGACATTCAAGAGATGGAAATTTACTTAGAAGTTATTCTAAAATATTTTTGGCAACAGTTGGGCTTATCAGTAATAGCTACCTTTAAAGTGAATGGTCACAGGATATACCAGTATCACTGAACATTGATAACATGGACTGGACCAGCAAACAACCAAGTTTTAAAACTGGAAGACATATATTAATGTGGGTCTTTGTAGAGATCTTTATGCTTTTTCAGTCCCACACTGCCATATGAAGATACTAGACAATCTGAAACTAAGAGCTCTCTACATTATATGCCCTTGCCCACTGTAGGTAGCATAACTCCGCTTTTAGTTACTATCTGTGGCTTTTACATCACTTTCGGCTCTTCCTTGTCTTCATAAACAGTGTGGTTCAAGATTACAAGGTTATGTTGGTAGTTCATTTTGGACCTTCCTCTGTGTGAGAGCACAGGGATCTGAAGTCAAGAGTTCTCAAGTTTAGTTTTTTAGCACTAGGAGAGGTGTGAGATACAATGACAAAGTTAGTTACTCTAACTATTCTGGAATGAGGAACATTGCACATCCCATCCTGCTGACTATGGAAATTACTCTTCTTTTACATTACAATATACCAAAGCAAACATTATAGAACTCCCTGGGAGCTTAAATTTTTATCCCACTGTATCATTTGTAATAAAAACCTGATTATAACCCATAGAACTTAACAAAAAATATCCAGTAATTCAAATGAAAACTATGTACATGAATGTACATGAATCAAGTACACACCACATTTAATCAGCATATACAAAGTAACATATGATCCTGATAGTATTACATGCTTTCCATCCATGTCATATTTATGTGATGCAATCCAATGTCTGGATGGGAGTACAAGGATTAATTATGATCTGCACGTGCCTATTTCTTTCTCTTAGCTCTGAAAGTATATCATGCAAATAAGTCATGAGGGCAGACTTGATTGGATTCAACTTCATATTCAAATTGCACACATGGTGATCATCTCTTTGTCTCGTGTGTACCCAGTACCTAACACCAAACTCACAAGTAACACGAAATCTGTGAATAAGCAATTGATTTAAAATTGATACACTGAAAAGAAAGACTATTTCTTCATATGTAGTGTTTATTTTCTAAGTTCAGAAACCTTTGTGGCTCTTTTATTACTCATTAGAACTAGTCAGGAAACGAACACACAAAAACTAATAGTACACTGGGTGCTGCAGAGGTCCATACAATAAGCTCCTGACTGATAGAGCTAATTGTAATTCTTGTTGCTTAGCACAGAAGTTTTTTAACCTTGTATCTATGAAGGCAATTATGTGAAGAATTAGTTAATCCCCCAGACATCAGTTTTACCTGCATTATTTTAAGTACCATAGCTCCTGCACAACACATACAGCCTGAATAGAGGTGGAAAACACTAGGCAGGCAGGTAAACATACGCATATGAGCAAATGCTATTTTGGGGTAGCTCCTAAAGGAAGCTGTTCACTTCCTAAAATAGAGACAAAACTCTTTTCTGAAATCTATGCAATCTGTCAGAGAAAGATGAATTGATCTTGCAAGGTAGCACTTATACAGTATTAGCAGAACATCACAGCCAACTGATAACTGAAACATAATCTGCACAGATGAAGGAAAAAGTGTCCTTTTGTAAAATTTTTCCCCTAGCTATTACCTGATGAAACTTGAAAACACTCAGCCCATTAAGTCTCAGAGAATGAAGGCACTGAGCTTAAGAAGGGGAATGTAGTGTCTGAAAAGAGACATCTTGATGTCAGAGTGCCTTCTTGCACCTAGGATGTTGCTGAGGTAAATTTTCAGGGATAGGGAGAAGCACACAGTAAGAATGGGAGATTCAGTTCTTAGGTGCAGAGATAGCTGCACTTGTGGCATGTGAAAGGACCATGTAATAACTTACCTGCCATTGGATGGAAAAGGCAGAATCAGACCTCCCAGGATAAGTTGTACAGATACAGAGTGTAGGAGCCTATGTTGGCATCAATAGCAGAAAAGCTCATCTGCTTTTCTCAGGGTAGTTCTGGGATCTGTATTTAAGCTGCCACTACCTCCACACTAACATTCTCCACAATGCTGCCAAACATGAAGCCTCAAAGGCAGGCAAAGATCCAGAGTCTTCATGCAGTGATGAGACAGTGGTGTAGCAAAGAGACAAATTTAGTACGAATTGCGGAACTTTCTGGGATTTGAAGAACTTGTACCAGAAATAAGAGTTATGTTCAATCCAAATGAACACAGGCAAAGTAGTAGAAAAAATATGTAAACAAGGAACGGGGGAAAGCCAAAAGGCACACAAGGTGTCCCTCAGGAAACAGTGCTGAAGATACTTTCATTCAAATAAACAAACTCACTGATTAAGAGAAATGTATCAAAATGTATCAAAAATTAAATATTTACATCTGCAGATGTTTGTAATCCCCTTCTGGTAAGCAAAAAACACCCCGGAGGTTAGGAACTACAAAAAGACCTCATAAAACTGAGTCAGTCATGAAAAATCAGCATAAGTGCTTTTATGTAGTTATAAAGTAATGCATTTACAGAAAAATGTAAACCATGATGCTGAACTTTGAACTGAAGTTTTCTAAAACAGGTGGATCAGTGTGCAAAGGCAGCCAATGAAATGTGGTTTATTATCAAGAACAGTATTAAGAAATAGACAGAAGTGTGATTTCTTCAGTGCTTAAAAAAGCAGAATTTTATATTATCTTCCTCTTTTGAAACAGTTATCTAATTTAGAAGCTTCATAGAATCACAGAATGGTTTGGGTTGAAAGGTACCTTAAAGATCATCTGGTTTCAGCCCTCCTTTTACAGTAAAGCATAAGTAAAGTAACCAAGATCCTCCCACATGCTTTATCTGGCTTTACTGTTACCTGTGTAGGTAGATACAGATGGGGATAAAAGCAGCTCAAAATGTGTAGAGAAGAGTGAAAGATGCACCCTGGTTTCCCTAATGAAAGCACTCCTCCCTAGTTTACAAGTTGTTCTTCGTATTTTCTTACAGTGGTTCTGCTGCTGGGTTCCTCAAGGCATGACAATGTAAGAAGAAAGTGAGTACATCCATCAACCTGCAGGAGCAGCCTGCTTAAAAGATTCTCCAAACATCACTAGTTTAAGAATGTTTCTTAAATAATACAAGAGCTGGACCAAGAACTTTGAAAATGATAATCAAGCAAACCTTTTGTGCCTGACTGGGAACGGAGCCCTGTATGGATTTATTCCAGAAGTGCTGAAAGCTATCAGTTCAGTTTACTGAAATAAAACATTACAGTCTGTTATTTCTAAATAATAAATGAATGGATAGAAATATAATGTGAATTTGAAGTCTCATCTTAGAATTTCCTAGGTTAGATTCCAATTCACACTTAAGAGACTAGTTAGTGTCACATTTTGCCTGGCACTGACACCGAGTCTCATGTTGAGAGTTAGAAATATAATATACTGTAGAAAGCAATTCTCTGCTGGCATGTGTTTGAAAGCCAAAAAGTGAAACGAATTCCAACCCTAGGTATTAACTTTAAGCATTGTTTCTAGAACTTTATCTTAAAAAAAGAAAAAAAAAGTTAAAAATCTGTATTTTAAGAGTAGCAGGGCAAAATACCTATCCCAAAAGCTGAGCTTGAGGTCCCTGGCTGGGTTTTAACTTGTAAAGTTTCTGAAACTTAAGCACTGGTTTAAAAGTAGAATTTATAACATTGAGTAAGGTACCTAAAGTGAAATGCAGCTTAAATTCCACGTATTGAATTTTGGCCTAACATTTCAAAGGAGATGTCTGTAACATGTTCAGAGGAACCCCTGCAGTGAAAAACAGAGATAATCAATCCAGGATCTAACAAGTAGCTCACATCCAAGTAACAATGTGGGTGTTATTTGGTGATTAGTCTCTAACAAGCCATCCTGGACTTCAGAAATGTTTTGTAAACTGAACTAAAACCTGTGCTGCTGTAACTAAACTGATAAATTTAACCTACCCACATAGTATTGAGCTCGGGTGTGTCACTCCTCCATGTTCCTCCTTCAGTTCTGTGGGTTCTGGCTTATGTTTGCATTTTGTTGATTCAGTTATCAACACTAACTGTTCTACTGAGGCAGAAGCTGGAGAGAGTCTGTCCTTCTGAGAAAAAGCATGCCATGAACTACAGCTTATAGCTTGTGTAATATATACTGAAAGAAGTGGATGACATTAAGAATGTCATTCTTTGCCACCTGGTGAGCCAATGTAGCAACTCTATCACCAGTTCCTTCCATCCCTCTCCCCACCCCCTCCTGCTCCCAGCAGATATTGGTACACATTGAACCCTTCTATGAGCTGTTTATGCTGCTAATTTAGCAGAAACCAAATCCAAGGGAGAAAAAAAAAAAAAAAAAAAAAAAAAAAAAAAAGAAGATTTGTTTTCTCACATGCTAGTGACTTCATGGAAAGATTCAACAAGAAGTCAACTCAGAGCAAGGCAGGAGATGGTGAGAAGAACTAAGGAAGATCAAGGAAATGGTAGGCATCCCCTTCTTCTGGTGGAAGTGCTAACTGTCATAAAGACAAAGTTACCTATGAAATTGTATCTCCAGACTTTAAGTTGTATAAACCAGAGTGACTCAAGATTTGCTTCACCTCCCTTTCAAACATCCATGCTTCAGATATGTACCTTCATACCAGCTGCTGAGGTCAGTAGCTGTCTACCTGCAAACAAAGAACACCAGTCTGGAAGTGTGTATCAGAGCACCACAGATGCTTGCTCAGTGTTGTCTCTGGATATTGTGTCAGACAATTAGCCCTCACAACTCCGAATGAAACAGGCACCACTATATTCAAGGGCTGGAACTATATCTGGACACTGCGGACAACATCAGAGGAATCTAAGTTGCTGCGATTTGTACTTCCTTCAGGCCTTCTTAAAACAGAAGTTATACTAACTTGTGCTCCCTTAGGCTACTCATGAAATAAAGATCTCTCTGTATGTCTCAGTTAGTGGAGGGAAACCGTTTCGTACACTTACAGTCTGGTCCTCAAAGGACGTGGATGGGGGAATCTCTTTTACAGGGAATATTACCACACCACTTCAAAATACAAATATTCTGACAGATTGTGTCACCTAAGGTGTGATTTTATTATCAAAGCCTACAGATTATGTCAAATTAGCTCTACACCTTTCAAAAAGAGGTAAGTTACAGTCAGGAGTGTTTTAATCAGTTTTTATGGATCTCCATAGGAGAGTCTGGGTTCTGGTGATTCCTGGATACTTTTGTTGTCCTTACATTAGGCTGAAAATTATTTTTCAGTCTTTTCTTCTCCTGCTCTCCAGCTTAGGAGTCACCCTTTATAAACTCTTGTTAGTAAAATCTATTTTTTATTGTTCCTTTTCAGGGACTTCAGCATATCTGCCAGAGACAGTCAATGTCCTCTATCTGCAGCAGTCTTCAAATACTTTTTAAACATGTTTATGGTATTGGTAAATCAGGTTCAAACACATTCTCTGTTATGAGCACAGCTGCTCTTTAGTTCCTTTCCTGCAGTCCAATATGACCAAATCTCTTGGAAAGGCCATGAATACTATCTAAATGGCAATGCTTCCCACCAGTATTATACAGGTACTTCTAATGTTGGAAGCCCGTTCAACACCTATATCCTAGAGCTTATACCTATACCTAGACTGAAGAGATTAAAAGCTGCTAGCACTTTTAAATCAGGACTCAACATTCATGCTGAGCCACATTACTGAGGCCCTCAAATAAGAAAGCAAGGAAAACCCACTAAGAAAAAATATTAGTAACTGGTTAGGAAAAAAATATTTGCTATGCATATGATTTTATTATGTCTTTCTTGTTTTGACTGATTTGCTTTTATATTTTTTATATTCATTAATTGATTTTTTTTTTTATGATCAGGTTTTGGATTTATTTGGGAATGAGTAGAAATGACATCTAAACCAATAGCTCATAAACAGTTACAAGCAAAACAGGTACAGCAATAATAATAATAAAACCACAAGTCACTGGAATATTTTTTTAAAAAACAATGAATTTATATTGAATGCACTGTTTCTCTGAAATAAATTTTTAGCCCTTTGATGCTTCTCTTTTCTCTAAGATTCTGACAAAAAGCGATTATTTTGCACTACCTCCCAAAGAGTGGAAAGGAAGAAAAGACATTATTCATAGATGGATTCTTAAAACATAGCCAGCGGGAAGACAAAAAGAACAATGCAAAAAACAAGTAAGATTCTTTAAATCTGAAAATTTTCACATAAAAGTCCCATGGAAGGCTTTCTCTACACCAATTATATATAAAAATATTCAAAGCTGAAATAAACATTAACATTTTATTTTAAAATTAAATAATAAAAGAAGACCAAACCAATTTATTCTCATCTGCTTTTCACAGTCCCTCAAGTTAAGGCCTATAGTGAAAGTAATATCTGATCTATAAAATATCTTTTTGGTTTGTTTTAAACCCCAGCATTGACATAGTATTAAAGTCGAAAAGCTAAGGGATAAATCTTACAGGAGGCACATTTTTTTCCCCAAAAGCTTCCTTAGGTATTAGCTGCTAAATGCCTGAAAGCAAAAGATTTAGAGTTTTCTAAAATAATGTAACTTTCTTTGAAGACCAGTTAAAAACAAAGTCTTAACTGGATGCCTAGGCAGAGTGAGTGAGTGAGTGAGTGAGTGAGTGAGTGAGTGAGTGAGTGAGTGAGAAATAGTCCCATTCTAAACTGTTATTCAGCCCAGATAAGATTTGGAGTTGTTTATCTGTTTCCATTCCCTTGACAGGATACCTAGACAGTTACTTTAGATGAGACACCTAAATTTTAGATAGCTGAAATTTAAGATAAATGAATCAACCCTTCAGTCTGCACCCTTATCTGCTTTTACACTAAGCTATGAAAAAAAAAAGTCTCTCAGCTCTTCCTTCTTTGAATATGAAGGGAGCAGGGTTGGAAATTTTTCTGAAAGTTTTTCATCAGACAAATTTGTACCATGAGCTTCCTGTCACTTCAGAGATGCAAATTCAGGGAGAAGAAATGGCAACAAAATGTGTATTTGAAGCAACAATCAGCTGTTATATTGCTAATGAAGGTAATTGTATGTTCATTCTCTTCAAGGATAAGGGCTGAAATGGGCACAAGAAAATTAATCAAGTTATTTATATTCTTCTTACAAAAAAAATTTATTTAAGACTCAGTCAAAAAAAATGTTTTAAATCTCAGACAGCGGAGAACAAACAATCCCTGACCCTATGGAATGTTATATTACTTATAAAACTTAAATCTATTCATTGATATTTCTTCATCTTACCATAAAACAAAATAAAAACTAAACAAAAACTTAGCAAAAGTTATCCTCAGTTATTAAGAGATTTCTTTTCACCTTTCTTACCTATTTCAGTTGGGACATTATGAGACAAATTCTAAGAAACAAGTAAATACTTTATAAAAACTTTTTGTAACCCACATGCTGCTCTGCATTTAGCTAATGGTTGTAGATGAATGCTCGTAGTAGCTGAAGTATATCATGAATCAAGCCATATAATTGTGGATCCTCTACTTTTTTGAGTTACTCCTGATTTAGAATATATTACGTTCATTAAAAATTTTTACCACTGCACCAATCAAAAGCAAATGGTATTAAACACACAGTGTAAAAGAGATGCTTGAGCTGTAAATCCAGGGCCAGATTCAAAGGATCTTGTCCATGTGCTCTGAAGACCATGACTTCACCATCTCAGTACTCATTATATGTATATATAATATATATAATATATCAGCTTTTTATATATATCAGCTTTATTGCTGATCAGGTTTTATTTAGAAGGTTGTGGAAATTATCCTTTTATGAAGAATCTAAATAATTACTTTATATGTTTAAACTAAATATGAGGACTGCCACTCTCACTGCCTCATGTCCAGTTGTTTGTACACAGGGAGAAGGAATCTACTTTGTTCAGACTTTTTGTGCTCTCAGTGTGATGTAGAGAATACAAAAAAAAAAAAAAAAAAGTGAGCAATGCCCTATTATATGTGTAGCTGCCCCATTACTTTACAGGATAATGTGGTTCAGTTTCAGTTCATAAAAATTCACTCCTTTGCCATAAAGAACTCGATGTATTATAGCTCATATAAAAGGGGAATTTTGAAGTGAGCATCTGATTTATTCACCATAAAATACTAAATAACATGTTGACCTCTAACTGATCTATGGTGCACTGATCATTCCTGAGGAATTTCAATTTTCCTTCGATCTATACAAACCATGTTCAGGTGCACATTACAAGACTAATTCAAAATGCCCAGTTGTGCAAATAATGTATGCAAGATGCCAGTGGCATATGTTATTTACTTTGAGGATTCCATGATTTTACTTAGCATAATCCTACTTAGCTGAACAGAATTTAAAGTTTTCTCTGACAGTTTAAAATAGTAATTGCAAGAAAAACAAACAAATAAACAAAAACCAGGTATGGTTTGCAAGACAAAAAAAGGAGTAAATATTAATATATGGATTAAACACTGAACAGTTTTCTAAGTGCAAATACCTTCCTTTTTTTTTTTTTTTTCCTTCCTTTATGCCCAAAGAAATTATTTTGTTCAATACAAATGCATCCATGCCTTTGTATGTTTAGCCGATAAATACATATTTCTGAAGTCTGCTCCTTGTAATGGCACACACAGCAGAATGATTGAGGTCATTGTAACTGAAATTAATGATTCTCAGTCATGATTTAAACAAAGAGTTATGATATAAATCTAAAGGAGAAATTAAGGATGGTTGTATTGGTTCAAAATGAGTGTCCTCATATCCAGTGACAAAAAGCAGATGTCTAGGGATAGCGTATAAAACAGGACACATACAGACATACCATCCTGCATTTCCACCCAGATTTTGCTTTTAATCTAAGCTTTTAATCATGAAACAATTTTCTTTACATTTTATTCTGTTAAATTAACATTCGAAAGAGAAGTTATCAACCATCAAGTTCTTTAATTTTGTGACATATTTTTGTGTCCAGTTGGATGAGTTTTGAATTAAACATTACCATTTTTGATCCATCCTTCCTCCTGGACCTGCATGGCTTCTAGTACTCTGTACCATGACGTAAAGGATTCAGTGAATCCACCTCCTTACATAGATTTATATTGCTTTTAGTTTCTTTTTCATATGAATGTCAGAAAATAAGCTGCCTGATTACCACAATGCATCAAAGTAAACAGCCTCAGCTTTCTCCTTCAGAGCTTGTGAAACATTTTACAACAAAGAGGGTACCTCTACAGCTGCCTGTTCCTCACTTTTCTTTACTTGCTTATTAAAGGACTTCTAGAACTCTGTAGGCTCCCAAAACGCAAAGAGAAACTGATCCCTGTTTCTCATCTCCAGACATACAGGGTAGGCAAACACTTTCAGGTTCCTGCTGTAACAGTGAACAGTTAATTCTCACATACTTTGCATTCAGTGTACCTGCCATTGCCACTGTAAGATGACTGACTCTAAAGCAGATGACAAAGTTTATCAAATCAGAATAGTACATTTCTTTTTCACATATCCTTTTTCTTCACATGTGCACTGTCTTTTTCATATATCTTTTTTTTTTTCCCCCACATTGCACCCTGCTGCAATTAAAGGCTGTGGACTTTTGCCATTGATTCAGTGGGAGCAGAACCACAATTTAAGTTACTGAACAGACCAGGTAATAAAGACCATGATCTTATCTTTGTGATTTCAACTTCTTGTAACTGTTTCCCTGGTTGTTAGGTGCTCTTTCTTTCCCTGTCAAGTGTTTCTTTGTACTGCTATCAGTGTTTAAATTGTACAGTGGGATGCTCAATTCAGGGGCTAGCGGTTATTTATTATTTTTCTGTAAATATTTGGGATGCCTCTATTTGCTGTGAAAATAGGTCCAGGGCTAATGTAAATCTGTCAAGGCTTTTCATAAAAGACGGCTGGTATCAGTCAGGCAGCCATTGTTACTCAGGTCAGGAGACTATTTAAAACACACATGAGGTTCTAAGAAACTTCTAAATGATGGGCATTTTGGAAACAGAAAATGCACATTTCAAAGGCTTTAGAAATAAGAATTATGCAATGATCAGGGACAGTACTGTACCATCCTAAAGAGCTAGCTCAGCTGAAAAGAGCTAGATCTCCCCAGGAATATTAATATTAGATTGTCCATGTGGGGTGGAGGGGAAGAGGGAAAAGAGTTTTAGCATAAAAAATGCTGATTGGGGAAGAAAAAAGGAACTTTTTCCCCTTAATATAAATGAACAGTGATCTATGCATTGTTCCACCCATACATACTAAAACCTAAGAAAAGTACACTTACGTCTTCTGCTTCATTGCATGCTGATCTGGCCACTATATAGGGTAATCAAACAGCATTATGTTATTGCATGTTATAGAGTTGCACCTGCTTTATTGGCTAGCAGCCATAGCTTGCAGTGAGACATCTCTGTGACCTGAGCTACTGATGTGAAGGCAGAACAAAATATAAGCGAAAGGAAGGCAACTTAGTACATTTTAAGCATGCTGAAGTATTGGCCCCTAATAAGAAAATCTCAGCTACAGAGCGAAGGGGGAAAAAAAGGGTAAAGAAAAGAAACAAACAAAACAACACAGAGAAGAATGTGCTAGGGCTTGGGGGCAATGCTGCTCTTTTACAGGGCCCTTCCATTGTGCAACTCCTTTCAACAGAAAGCCACAGTTAACAATGGGGCCCTGTTGTCGGATTGATTGTGTTTTATTGCTTTGAAGCATACAACTGATTGCCAGTCTTGCCTTCATCATATAAGTGCTCTCTGTATTCACATCCCTCACTCTATTAGCTGCAGCTGCAAGTCATCTCTGCTGCTGGAAACGGATTTTTCCATTGCCAATTCACGGATGTGTTATAATTGAGAGCACTTGAAGTATCTACCCTATGCACCATGGATATTTAGAACTTCACAGAAGTTTTTGATGTCATTGCTTGAATTCTTTTCAAATTCCTGAATCCTGAGATTTTATTGTGTGGATTCTCTGGGTTTTCACTGGCTTCTGCTGGTTAGGATTGGATAAGTCAATTTACTGTGCTCTAGTAGGTACAGGAGTAGAACAATGTGTTTTATATTTTTTGAGAGTTCATCTTCTAGCAACATAGTTCTTGATATCCATGATGTTTTCCTGTGAGGAAAGCAGACCATTGAACATTTTGCTTTTAACTCACTGGAATTGTGGCTCTTCATCTGGTTGCAATATTTTAGTCCTGTTGGCTTGACTTTCTGAAGAGAATGGAGTGTCCCTTGGCACTATCAGGGAATGCAACAAGGTCTGGGCAATTAAGGGAAGAAGATCCCCAACACTCTGTTAAGCAGTTTCATCCCAGTCAAACTGTCTGAATGGTTAATGTGGTGGAACAAAGACAGCTGAGGTCACTGCAACAACTGAAGAGTATAGCCAGGCAGTCAGTCATAGCTCTCAGTATGATATCTGAATAGTAAGGGTGAGGAAAGTCCCAAAAGAGCCATTAGAACAAATTCCCAATTGGTATAAATTGGCCTGGTTCCAGCAGAGCTCCAGAGCTGGCAGAGAACAATGCTAAAAGGTTTTACAGAAGCCATATGTATTCAGAAGAGAGGGGTGAAAGGAAGTATCTCCACACTAAGCTTAGAAAAGTGGGAAAGGGAAGATCCAGGGGGCCTAACGGCAGCGATTAATGACTATTTGAAGTAATAAAATTGCTAACATCTAATTTTCCTGCATGATCCTGGGGATATATCACCAGGTTACTTCAATATGCATTTGGAATTTGACTGTCTATTGCATTGGACCTTTTTTTGCCATTTTTAAAAGCATTACAAACTATGGCTGTTTAATTTGGTTTTGTCTTACACATGTGAAAAATGATACAAAAGAAACAATAAAATGACAAATCTGACTTTTTATAAACAACACAAAAGAATACCTTCTATCTTTCCAATATTTCAATTTTTCACAAACTAAGTTACTCAATTTCTAATAGTGGGTCTGGCATAAAATTCAGATTAGGCTGATGTGTGAGGCTTGATAGCCAAGGAGATGTATTGATTGCAGCAGTCATTTGAATAGGAAATTTATCCCACTTCAAATATATACTATATATTATTTTTATTCATAAACAAGTCACTCACATTTCAACTATTTTAAAAGAAGAGGAAAATACGAGGATGTGTCTTGAAATATTTGTCCCTCAGGAAGTGTATAAAAAACTTATCTGTCTTGCAGTTTCATTTAATGTTGATAGAGAAACAGAAGGTGAATTCAATAGAACTTGATTTTCAGCCATTTAGAGGATCCAGGAATAAATGATTCAACACTGAAGACAAAGTCTTGATAATAGTTTTATGGTCCTATTAACCAACTAGATGTTCTTCTGAAGTAAGGAAATAAAAGGTACATAAGTATACTGTGTCCAGCAAGGAACTGTCTAAAAGACATTCATTAGTGAGAACTTCAGATGAACTTAGGAAAAAAAAATAATTTTGTCTGGTGCCAAGAGACAACAGTCAGGAGCTCCTGACCTCAGCCAAGGTGGACCTGTACATCATGGAAATGATACTTGCTTTCTGAAAAAAAAACCAGTTTTGCAGGCATGTATGTGGCTTTTTAAATCAAGTGTTACAGCTTCTACACTATTTATTAGCTTCACTCTTTTCCCAAGTCCTATGCAGGTTTTTGACTGTATGTGCGATCAAATATAACATCATAGATGTAAAATTAAAAAAAACATATACCAACATATACCATTTCCTCCCCTCACTTTGGGAAGGAAAAGAAAAAGTCTACATTTGGGTGTTGAGTTTTTTTGGAAATCACAAGAGTTCCAGTGGCCTGATAGTCCACACAGGGATGATACAGAAATTCCTTTCTTGACTGCATAACCACCATTCCTTCCAAAATAAATTAAGCTGCCTTGCGAAATGGTGGTTAATCTGGTCTTGCCTCAGCACAGTATCAGAACAAAGTATGCCCTCAGGGACCAGAAGCAAAAAATGGAAAGCACTCTTCTGTAGTAAACAAAGAAAGTGGCAAGACGAATTATTCAATACACCTCACTGAAATTGAGATTACAAAATGGCAGTTGATAATGGACACAGTTCTTAGTCCAGTGTTTACTTTGATCTCATTTGCATTTCAGCTACCAGTGTGTTTGCGGCTCAGAAAGCCTTTGAGATGATTCATGCTGATAGACCTAACCTTACGTTTAAGCAAGAACAAGTTCCATTGAAACAGAACATGGTTTTCCTTGTCTACACAAGTGTTTTCCTCTAACAGAAACATACCAGTGGCTGAAATCAAGGGTTTATTCTCATTCCTACATGATACCAGTTAAAGGGAATAGGCAAAAGAGGGAAAAAACATTTAATAGTTAGATGCATCACCATTTTTTTACAATAGAGAATGACTCTGACACAAAATCCTTAACACAGCTCAATGAAAAGAAAGGTTTCCCTAGATTTATGTGAAAACCACTTTTTAGTTTTGAACTAGAAAACATGCTAACCTGTTGCCAGAAGCAATCTGCTTGTGTAACGCTTGTTGAAGTGAACAGAACAGTGTCACATGTACTAGTGTCCTTATCACAGTCTTATGAAGAATATGAAACATGAAGACAAGAGTATTATGCTAATGGAGTGTTACAATGGTGGGAAGAATCTCAGTGTCTAGATTAGCCACATCATGTGGAGTATGGAAACTAGAGTTGACTGAGATGATCCAAGGCCAGAAGAGAGCAAAAATGGTAAAGAAACAAGTTGTTTGAGGTCTGGTTTTTGCATTTCTGTGTTCCAGGGAGTTAACAGTAACAGCACCATAAATGTGGCTATGGGTTGTAATTTTCCTGACCAGCCTTACATGGGGCGCCTACCCCCACTCTCTGCCCATGGGCTCAGGAGCTCCATTTAATCTCCATCATGGGCCTTTAACCCTCACCTGATACACACTGTTTGTTTAACCAGTCTTGTTTCTGTCTCATGAATGGACGTTGGCTCTATCTCGTTAAGTGTCTCCATCTTCAGTCAGGTCTTTTACACTGCCTCCTAGATGGAGTGGTCAGACCTATGTTGTAGGCCTTTCTCTAGTTCTGTCTTCGGCCCCATCTCCTGCTGCTCCTGAGTGGAGAACTTCCCAGATGAACTTGCAACTTGATTCCTCAGCTCATCTTTCTGAGACTGTCAGTAGCCCTTGTTGTTAGCACCCTGCCATGCCAATTGTGTTCAGATGCCATGAGACTGCAACTTGGTTGGTGAAGGCACTGTGTGGATGGGGGGGGGGGGAAAGATTTTTCAACAGCCTCCTTACTGCTAGTGTTGTTGACATCCTCAAGCTTTGATGCATTACAACCATAATGAACTAAGCCACTTTTGATCTTACTCTTCATGTCAAACTCTTTTGTCCACACAAAATGCTCTAAAAATGCCCTTAACTAGCAGAGGTAACTAGTTCATCAAAATCCATAGATATTGACCAGAACTCAGTTTTGTTCAGGCCCATCCAGCCACATTTTTCCATCAGCTCCCAGCTCCACAGACCAGTGCTGTGTGCAAATACAAATGCATTGCAGAAGCCACATTTTCGTTTTTGTTCATTTTTGTTCTGTTTACTGCTTGTGACTGTGGGACACTGGGATGAAGGAGGAGATGCTGACATTTTGTAGGTAGAGCAGTAGAAAGTATGGATATATTTACACACACAGCATTCAAAAGTTAAACTGTGAGTATTTATTGAGATGCCATCAGGGATTAGTACTATTTAATGGAGGGCAGGGAGAAGTACTGTTATCCTGAGCCCAGGAAAGGAAGGAAGGATATTGCTGATGGTAGATACAGTGATGAAAATAAATAAATGGGCAAAGACTTGCATGCAGACAGCCACTTTACAAAAATATATTATTACTGAGGTAATGTTGTTGCATACCTTACACCTTCCAAGGAAGATCATTAATGAGAATAGGTCCTGGCAGTCTGAAATAAGAAAGTGCTAATGGGAGACAGAGGATCATGGGGTCATGGCTGTGATTAAATTTGATCAGGCAATACGATCAGGAGCATATCTCAGGAAATTTTTTCTGTCTCACAAAGGACAGGCAGAAATGTAGGTACCCATGATGTAGCTAGGTTTTCAAAGTGCAGTGCAACATCATAACAAACAGCATCGCAATGTAGTGCAGTGATGCTGACTTGTCAATTATGTCAACACAGGTAAATGACTTTTGGATATGTAAGCAGCACATAATTAGCAAGATGGTTTCTGGTTATTTAAATGTGAGAGTAAGGAAAGTCACTTGAGTAAAAAAAAACTGTTTAAAGATGGAAATTTCCCTGGAAAAGACTGAAATTTTCTAGAACAGCAGTTGGGAATTGCCATTGAAATGTGCACTACAAATGCAGTCACGCAGGATTTCTTATACATAGCACACTTACTATGTTTCCTTCACACTTTGTACACACTTAGAAAAATTTGACTGAGATGCAGATCACTTCCAAGCAGATCTGAACCTAGCAAGTACAAGCCTTTTGGCAAACAAGTCTTAAATGTTTTTCTATTTGCATCCAGATGACTCCAGTGAAAATTACATCAGTCAAGAAAAAGGATCACTTCCTAGTAGAGCTAGTTTGGCTGAAACTTCATTTTTTGTGGTATTCCCAGCTAAATGTTGAAGTTATATCAGAAAATTTCTGCCATCTAAAAGTTAATAAGGACTTAGGATGGTCTGCCTAGTTCAGCAACTTCTCTCCTGTCAATGGCAAAAAATGGATTCCTAGTAAGAATCATGGCAAGAAAATATACCAATTTGCTGTGTGCTGTCAGGTGCCAACTGTTTCCAGCTCAGAGACTTCCTTGAGTCAGAAGTGGTTTCTATGCATTGGTAAATCTAATCCACCTGTCTAATCTAATATTGTAAACCAGCTTATAACTATGGTAAAGAAAGACAGACATCTCCAGAGAATCATTTATCCACTCTGAATGTGGGTGTCCAGAGTAGATAATTGCTTTTGGCTTCCACTTTTCCTGTTTTCAAATGTTCTGTTACTTAAAGCTCCATTTTAGTGTCATACTACATCTTCAAGGGTGGCAAATTCACTGCATATAGCAGGAAAATCAAAGGCAGAAATTAATTTGACAACACAAGGAAACATAAAATCTAGTGGTAGCAAACTCATCGCAATTAGCCATTTTAAACAATATATCTCATTTGAAAACTACACACATTGTTGGGTCAGTTTGGCTCAAGATAGCCCCATGAAACAAATATCATTCACATTCTTGCAGGTAGGTCAGGTGAATTGTCAAAGCCACCAAATGAGGTTTACACTGAATTAAAAAAAAGATGAGTTTTCTATCTCAGCCAGTGTTCTGAACATCAGCATTTAGCTGCTCCTGTCCTCCAAACTGCACCTTCAGTTTTGAGAGCTTGTACGTGGAAAGCAGGGGAGGGAAAAAACTGGGACACCCTAATAGTTACCATTCAGCTGTCTAGGTAAGCAACAAATAGAATCAAGTATCATTTTTGTTTTGATTAAACATATTATCTAAATATAACATACAAATTCTGTGCAGGCCTTAGGCTCTTGGCAAATTGTGAGGTTTGGGCTTTCCCACTGTTGATTAAGAAGTTTCCTTCACAGATCTATAAAAATAGAACATTAATCTGATGAATGTGATCATTTGCTGTTGAAGAAGTGTATATAAATGCAAATTAATACCACTGTTCTTTTGCATGACATTGTGTGAGCAGAGGGGAGAAAAACTTATTGTCTTTGCCTGGATCCTGAGAATTCAGCAGTTGAATATTGGGTCCTTCATGACTGTAAACGAAGTGGAGCTAATTTCTGAAGCAAGGTTCAGACAGGGAAGATACTCCTAGTTGTAGCTGACGTATGACACAGCAGTCACTGCTTCTTTGCAGACTCATTGAATTTTCACAGCTTCATCTATTACTCAAGCAGTGGTGGGGAGGCTGTATTCCAAAAGAAGCACAGCAAAAAGACATTTGTTTGTCCTCTGCAGGGCTGGAATATGAATATCATTTTTTGCCAGTCATTGCAGGGAAAAAAGTGCCACAGGAATGTGTCATTAGCTCAGAATAAACACAGACATTTAAAGTGATTTCATCTATCTGAAGAAATACTGGTGTGATCATCTTTGAAGAAAAATTGTACGTATCAAATTCAGCACAGGACATCATTTCGGTAAGATATTGATAAGGGAAGATGTTTGATAGGGAAAAAGTGGCTTGGCACAATGATAATGAATCCTTTCTATGTCAGTCATCCTTTAGGTTTTAGCTGAGAGCAGGATGAGAAGACTTTTCACCTCCATGAGATGTCTGGATAGGAGACGCAGTAATACAACAGTTGGAGCACAGAGCTATGGATTCAAAAATACAGTTCAGAGCTATCACTGTTCAAAATCTTTGGGGAACACAAAGAAAACGTATCTCCAACAGGCTGTGGAACAGTCTGGGCTTGAAAGCAAGTCCTCCAACTGCTTGGCTCTGCCTTCTCAGCAAATGGCACATCTCTTTATAATGGATACCATATAAATTTTGGAGTAGGTAAAATTAATGAAAATATTTTTATACTCAGAGAAAAGAGGAGAAGGAAAAGGAGAAAGAAGGAAAAGAAGAAGGACAAGGAGAAAGAAAAGGAGAAGGAAGGAGAAGGGAAAAGAATGTTTAGAGCTGATAAGATTTTTTTCCCACTGGGCATTATATACACTGTTTCTGGACAGATAGGTCTTCTTACTCAGTGATAAAGCATCAGAGACATGAGGGACAAAGTAATTCCTTTTCCATAAGAGTTTCTATTCCTGTGGCCAGTAAAGTGTGTTGGGAGAGGAGCAAAAAAGGGCCTGAGGGTCAAGACCTTGGCCAGCAGTGTATTTTCTGGAACGGTGTCCTTATTCCTTATGTAAATAAAAAGGATCCTGAGGAATCAGGCAGTAATGTGAAGGGGGGGAGGGCAAGGGAAAGAAAGACCTCAGCACATTCTGCCTTTTCTCTTTCTTCCGTGGAGCTGGTCAGTTCCTTTATTAGACAACAGCAATAGTTTCAAGATCAGTGGCATGGAGCCAAAGAACTGCCTGACACTTCCTGGTACCTTGATTCCAACCTGCCTATTTAGCCATTAACTGCAGGCAAATTATGACACTTGCATATAAATTTAATCATTTAATCAGTTTTCCCCTACAAAATCTGCCAGAATCAATCCTGAACTCTGAAAAAAACAAAACAAATACACACAAAAAAAAACCCTATATCCTCTAATGTGAAGAACTTTTGAAAAGAAAAAAAAACCCTCAGCACTAGAGGAATTAACGTCTGTCAACCACTTTGAATGAAATGAAGTTATGATGTGTTTGTATTTTTTTATTAGTGACAGCTATAGCTGAATGACTCTGTAAATATTGATAAGGAAAAATGGAACAAACTGTGACTTGTTCCGGACCCACACCAAAAAACCCCCATGGTAACACATACTGTAAGAAACCAATTTATTTTTTCAATACTTTCTCTTATTTATCTCTGGGGTCCTCCATATGAACTGTTTGTCTCTGAAAACTATCCCAGATGTAAGTGTACTTATATATTCTCACATGAACAAGATACAGTATACTGTATCAGTAGCCATAGTATATTGCATACACCTTTTACAACATCTGGAGAAAAAACAACTATATCAAGAGTTCTAAAAATCAAGAAAGTACTTGCCATAACTCAAGAGAAAAGTAATGAATTCTTACTACTAGTCTAACCAGCAAATACACTCCTCAGACTTTCATTAGAATGGGTACAAAAAATATAGGTATCTGTGAGAAACAGAAGAGAATATCATGTTAAGAAGTGGGCATTCTAGTTGGTTAAGAAATTAATACGAAACGATGGTGACAGCCTGCTGCTAGAAACATTGTCTTAGGTTTTACAATCACGAACATTTGCATGAAAGGTGAATATTCCTTCCAGCCTTCAAGAACTGCTAAAATCACACTTAGACTAAAATGTTTAGTTCTGCTAACCGACTGTACTTTGAGAATGATGGAGAATTGAGAAAATCTCAACAAGAATAACCGAAGACCTAGAAAACATGACCTAGGAAAGCTTTTATGAAATCCCTAAGAAAAGAAGAATTTCAGGACACATAGTATTGATTTACAAATACAATGACTATGCAAAATAGAGATGCAAAGAGGAAGAAATAAAATTATTCTGCATATCTACTCTGCATAGAACAAGAAGTCATAGATTTTTCTTCTTTAGTTTAAATCCACTAGTAAGTAGAATGAAGCACTGGTCTGACAGAGTTAAAAGGATGTAGAACCTCTGTCCTTTGACACTTTCAAGACTGAAACATTTACCAAAACCAGTGTAAGCAGCACAGATGCTGACTTGGCTAGGATAGTTCAGAAGTTCCTGCAGTCTTACAGTCTTATTTTCTCCTATTTTTGAAGAATATTTAACAATCAATGGGTCTCATGAGGTTATAGAGGCATTTAACAGATGGCATCCAACAAAGTTTCAGAATGCTTGTTAAATATTACATCTATATCACAGCTTGATACTAAGACACAAATAAATTAAATCAGTTAAATATATAGCAATTATTTCCAAGTAACTAAACAAGCCACAGCTTGGGAGACTATTCTGCATTTTAAGTGCTGTGCTAAACATATACTCTAAAATATTTTATTACCCTGGGAAGGTTTCTTTTCTGTTTAGGGCTAAAATGGGACAAATCCCCAAAATCCAAACAAGGATATTGGCTGGTTTAGATTCTTATCCACACACCACTTCTCCCCCCCCCAAAAAGGTGTAAAATGCCCCTAAGGTGTTTTTTATTATTTTAGACTAAATAAGCAAATAAAAATCCTTGCACTGCTCTTTTCCATTGTGGCTTTTAAATAGCAAGACTTCTGTATATATATAAAAATACAGACAGGGAGGGAAGGAGGACAAGTCTTCCTTCTTTCATTCTATTGGAAATCAAAGAGTAACCCCACTGACGTCCATGGAATTACCATGATAGAAAATGGTTGTATATGAGGAGGAAAAAAGCCACCCAGAAGAGTATACTTCATTGGTTTCAATAAATCCTCTCCCTTTTTAACACCAGCTGTATAAAAACCTCCAATAACATTTTATGTGCTGAGCCTGGTGCTGAAATGACCAAACTCTTTCCAATAACATAAAACTGCAGTAAGCAATTAGAATATTTCTGCTTAAATATGTTATTCTGATTTGTTTAGTATCTCATCCTGGAGTAGTTCACCTACATCATCCACTTTCTCCAGTATTATCAGCATGATTTTCTCCAAGATACAGAGGAATACGATATTGAAACTTGCATTTATATCTACATCTTTCTGAATATGAATTTCCCCAGATGTTACATTCCAGAGTATTTCTCCTGAAGTTTTGCTATTGCTTGTTAGCAATTTTATTCAAAATGCTTATGTTTTGTACTATTTTACTCCCACCATGAGAGTATCAAACCATCTCCAGCACAAATAGTGAGCAATTATGGAAACTCACAGATTTAAATATTACAGTGCATGTTATTTAGTATTACAGTCTTGCATGAGTTCACTTAGCTGTTAACGCACCATCATATTTTGCATTTGAGCAGCAGCATATGAAATTTTTAGTGTGAAAGACCAGACTCCCAAAGTAGTTTGGCCAGGATACAGATGAAGTTGAAAACTTCTTTAAATATATGTTATTGCTATTAAAACCCCACATTTTCCCCTTCAGTTAGTGATTACATATATTTTAGTGAAATTGTGTAAATGTGAAATCTATGGTCACCCACCTACAGGTTGTCCTGTTCCTTCTGTTACTGTGAGTATCCTATTAAAAAGGTCAGGACTGACTTTCTTCCTACAACTACCACGGCTACTACATTGAGCAGAAACAAGCATTTGAAATGTTTCACTATTGATTAGCACAGGCAGAGAGTTCAAGTCCTAGAATTCACTGAGCTTAATAACCTCAAAAACACCTTCCACTCTTTTTTACGTGTGATATTGTTTCAACTCAAAAAAGCATCTCTCTAAAAGTGTCTCTCTGGATTCTAAGGGTTTCAAAAGATACACAAATATGTAAGTGTCTCTGAAAACATCAATTAACATCAACCAAATTCTCTCCCCAGCTGAAAGTTAAAATGCAAATAAAAATTACACCTAATGTGTGCAGTTGATCCAACACAATAATTACAATTACAGAAGAGTTTGTGGTTAGACCACCACAGACACCAGACAGCAAAATAATAATTATAGTAAGTCTGATTTTAAAGACTTTATGGCATCATAGTTCAGGAGTGTATATGGTATGCCTCCAGATACAGAGTTTGCCAGAATGTCCTGTAATCCTTGCTGTTTCTACTTGGTGAAATTTCTTCATGATACATACAACGGCCATTCGTTTATGTCCTGAACTTGGTGGTTAAACCACAACACTTTTGTTTGGTTTCTCATCGTTACTCTTGTTTTTTTTCCTCTTTCTTGCAAGAAACCTTACACAATAATTTTTTTTCTTTTGATTTATTGTGAAGATGACTAGTTTTATTTTTCATAGTTCTCTATATTTTCAAACATCTTGGCAAATAATCAGTACCTAACATTTAATGCTCATACATATTAGTAAAACGTTATTATATTAATTATGCAGAAAGGCAAACTAAAATGCAGAGATCAGATGAGTTTCTCTGAGGCTATGTAATGAGTGATCAATAATAGAAAGGCTCAGAACACTTCACAATTTCAAACTTTCAGTTCCATGGCTAGACAAAGAAACAAGTGCTGTCTTTCATACTCAATTTCCTTTAAAATTAAAGTAGTTCATTACAGTTAAGGAAAATAGACAACTTTACTATTTTTTACTGTGCCAGTTGTTTACATCCCTGAGGTATCACCACCCATGTCTCTTAAGTGGTGTGGAAAGGACACATTAGATCACTGAGGTGGTCAAAGTAGTAGTACTGAATAAAGGAGTCTATCACCATCTGATAAGACATAAGTTCAAGATACAAGGAACCTCACAGCAGTGTCTATCTGGATATACATCCTTTATCATAATAAAGAAAATATACTGTCAAGTAAAAAGTGGCCATGAAGCTCATACAACTCAGTCAAAATAAAAACAGCATCACATGACGAATTTTAATACAAAGTAGAGAAATATCACGTAAAGGAAAAATGTAGGAATCTCTAAATATGCCAAATGGCTGTTTGTTGCCTCAGTAGTTCTAGAGACCATTGTGGAAGTAAGGCCTGACTTAATTGTCTATTGTATGCAAACACAGGTTTAAGCACAATTAAATTACTAAGTAAAATGAACTGAAATCAATGTAATTTAATTTTGCTTCTTTAAGGGAATAAAGCTTCAAACCATGAATTGTGTAACAGTAAATTAAAATGTAGGAATTTCATTAAAATATCAGGAAATGAATACAAACCATAGGGGATAACAAAAAAGAAAAAATTACCTTGCTACTACTCAAGGCAACAGTATTAGTGTAGTGCACACATCTTCTGCTCATTTTCCCAGGCATTAATTGAATGTAAGTGTTTTAGTAAATTAGTCCTTTCTTATGTTAGTGTTACATTAGCATGTTAACATTTCTGCTTCAACCTGTAGAATCATAGAATGTTTGGGGTTGGAAGGATCTTTAAAGATCATCTAGTTCCAACCCCCTGCCACGGGCAGGGACACCTGCCACTAGAACCAGGTTGCTCAAAGACCCATCCAACCTGGACTTGAGTACTTTCATCTTCTCTAGAATTCCATAACTGTGTTCAGCTTAATCAGCTGTGTTCATGCAATGTGTGACAGAACTAAAATAGAACCATTTAACATCTCTGCTCTTTTAGTAAAGGTAAATGTAAGGTCAGATAGGTCCACTTGCCTACCATGTCTGGTAAGAGACTGTAACACTTTTGTTTCAGCTGCACTCCTTGACAGGTATCTTTTGCTAAAGGTTTAGCCTGTTTGAAATCATTTATTTCTGAGTGATTTCTGTATCTTAGCATTGTGGTTAGAATAAATCCTATGTTACTCAGACATGCCACTGAAAATCTTACACTGATCTTCCTGATTGCTGCCTCAGGAAGGAGATGGGAGACGAAGAAAGAAGACAGTTACCAGGCACCAGGAAAGATGTTCTGAGGATGAAATAGCCAGAGTGGTGGCTGATCACAACTACTGGAACAGGGCTGGAGACTTCCTTCCAGTTTCAAACCTCCTCGAAACTGTGCTAGGAGGAGCACTGTGCTAGACATAGGCACAGATACGTAGGTGATTAGCTAAGTACCTTAAATTAAAACAAGGGAGAAAGAGAAGAAATGATGTATATAAATATTCATATAGCTACAGTGATACAAATTGCATACTATGTATCTTTGTTGTTGAGGATTTCTTAGCAAAAAATGGACGTGAGCAATCCAGCCTGTTTAGCAGAAGAAGCCTAGGCCTCAGTCAAGGACACTCAAGGACAAAAAGAAGGGAGTGACTGAACGAAGTAAACAACTCCTGAATACCGAAGAGGATGTGGAAGATAAGAGACTGCCGCGTGCTTCCTGCGTGATAACCAGTCAAGGGTGGGCTTAAGATGCTTAGCCAATGATAATGTTACAGGCAGCATATGCATAGAGGGGATGACTATATAAACCGCACCCTGTATTTAATAAAGTGGCATTCACTTGATCACATTGGTCTGTGTGTGATTGTCCGTTATGTTCTCCCGCACTTTGTGACAGCCAAGTTAATGATGGCATCGTGTATGAAAAACAGAAAGTAACAAGGCTTGTAGTAATTTTTAAACTATAACATTAAATCCTATACATTTTGACTTAAAAGAGATTTTGCCAGAAATCAGGTTGAGCTAACTCTTAACCCCATAATAAAGAGGGTGATTACTGATTTCTATTTTTTTCCTCTGTTCACGCAAATTCAGAAGTGGTGGGGAGCTCTCTATAAATAACTCTGTCAAGGAGGCACTTGGAGTTAGATACTTATGGAAAAGGAATATTCCATCCCCTTTATGCATTTGTCTAAATGGCTTCTCTTGATGACATGTAGGAATTAATACTTGAGAGACAGATGCCCAGAGAAGCACTGTTTAACTGCTGCCCTAAATGAGTACCATATTTTAATTCTTACTGCTTTCAAACAAAAATATATTACAAAAAATATCAAAAGTACTGTTCATATGTGCATTTTATAAAGAGAATTTCCAAATCACAGCTGGTTAATTTGGTGACTTCAGTTAGTCCTTCTCAATTTTAATTTTTTCAGTTAATTTTTGATTTGTTCAGTTTTGTGTCCCTCATTACGAGAAGGACATTGAGAGGCTAGAGTGTGTCCAAAGAAGGGCAACTAAGCTGGTGAAGGGTCTAGAGCCCAAGTCTGGTGAGGAGCAGCTGAGGGACCTGGGGTTGCTCAGCTTGGAGAAAAGGAGGCTCAGGGAAGACTCCCAAAAGCTCCCTGAAAGGAGGTTATAGCAATGTGAGGGTTTGTGTCTTCTCCCAGGTCACAAGCAATAGGACAAGAAGAAATGTCCTCAAGTTGCACCACAGGAGGTTTAGATTGCACATTAGGAAAAATTTCTTCCCTGAAGAGGTTGTCAAGCCCTGGAACAGGCTGCTCAGGACAGTGGTGGAGTTGCCATCCTTGGAGGTATTTAAAAGCAGTGTAGATGTGGTGCTGAGGGACATGGTTTGGAGGTGGACTTAGCAGCGCTGGGTTAATGGTTGGGCTTCATGATCTTAAAGATCTTTTCCAACCTAAACAATTCTATGATTCCACGATTCTCAGATAACTAGCAGTAAACTAAAATGATCAAAACAATATGCCTCTCATGTGAACCACTAAAGACATTTTAGACTAGGGAAATTTCTAAAAACCCAGTTATAAAATATGCAGCAAAATTTAAACTATTAACATATATTTATGCTTCATACACATGAGCTGGAGTTGTGGTGCCATTTTCAAGTCAGAAAATATATCGTATATATCAGATGAAAATGTAAATGCAGTTGAGTGATAAGTATGAACTCATCAAGTCTAAAAACATTAGAAGTTTGTAAATGGTATGAAGAGAAATTGGTCAGTCAAGCAGAAGCTTTGTAAATATAATGGATCTTGGATAAATTGAAGGCAGAAACTGTATGAAAGCTATTACTGATCAAAGAAATTACCTTGAATTTATGAGTAAGTAATGCAAACAACATCTTATGAATTAGTGCAAGATACTTGTATGGAACCATATTCAGAGGAGAATGAAAAGATTTAATGGACCATTAATGCCTATATAGCAGAAAAGGTGACAGCATAACTTTATTTAATGCAAACATGATTGTGATTCTGATTCCGCATGAAATTCAAGTTCATGCACATCTATTTTGGGTCTCTGAGAGTTTAAAGTTCAACACATTCTTAAGTACGTTGCTGAAGTCTGGAAATGTGACACTACGTGTGACAAATACTAACAGGAGTATGTGATGAAATAAATATTAGAATAAATTTAAAGTATCTTTTATGTCCAAATTATGTTTTTAATATTAATTTTATTATGAAAGGAAGTTTTGTAGAGAATGACAAAGAATCAGAGCATGAAGTTGAATTATGCAAAATAAACCAACAAGACCAGAATGTTTTATTTACCAATTTATAACACAAACAGATGGAATTTATTCTGTATGAAAGTATTTAGAACAGACATACATATACTGAGTTGTTCTTGTGCCTCCAGGGATACACAGGCCATGGGAAATAATTTTATAATTCATTTCAATTACTTATATGTTACAAATGCCTGTGCTTCACCCTTGTGCCTGTATTAAATGCAGAAGCACTTCTTAGGTGTGTCTAAAATGTATCCCCGAATACAATGAAATTTGAATATAAAGACTACCAGGACACAGAGAATCTGCTGTTTAACTTGGTAATTTGTTCCAAGATTTAAATGCCTTCACTTTTAAGCTGAATATACTTCCCATTTAAAAATTTCATTCTATGTCTAAGATACAATGATAGAAAAGTAATGTCGTTAATAATAAAGGTGATTGGTATATCAAAAACATGAACAAGCAATGCCAAATTACCAACAAAGCAATATTTTTCACTGTAGGAAAAACTATCAGCAACAGGCTTTCTCTTGAAAAATGTAGTACAAAGTTCCTAATCCTGCTGCTGCTCTCTATGTAACAAGGAAAATAAACAGAACTTCATAGTCCTGAAATCTCAAGACCACATGGAAAACTCTGTATACAAGAATGATGATATAACATCTGTTACAGAGGACTGTGACGAGAAGGAAATAGAACAATTCTTACTGCCAAGATGACACCCTGTATTATCTTACTCTAATGTGTCAACACTATAGTATACCAATACAAAATTATAACCAGTTAAACACCTGTGTAAGGAAAAATCCCATGAGTACACTTGTAATGAATGGGGACATATACTCAGAAAAATAGAGAAAAAATATGCTTATTAATGCATGTGGCTCTAGCATAGTAGTACCCTGTAATATATAGCATGGTTTAAAATAATTACAGTATATGCAGTAGATCCCAGTGAGCAGGGACTAGGGCTCAAGATAAATGAGGTGGGGTTTATTTCTTTCTATGAACAAATGCTACCAGTCTTTGGGAACCTCATTTTCACCAGCTATTAATTAAGGATTAATTTGTGTATTTCCTACACAAAGTATAGTAAAGTCTCTTAAAGAAATTCTTATGTAATTAATAAGTGCCACTGTATCATATGGGCCAGTTTTGCTGCTGATATCAATGAACTGTTACCTGTTTTGAAAATATTCTGCAGCAAAGCAAAGACCATATAGAAAGCTTAAAAATCACAGAAGCAATAAGGAAAGAAACAAGCTGCTTGACAGATGTAGAAACTTATAACATGGTTGCATTAAGTGCTGATTAAATTTTGCACTTCAGCATGGTCCCCCAGGCTACACTGACGGAAGTCATACCTGTGGGTAATTCCAGTTAAATAAATCCATGGTCAAGGGTGAGACTTGGTAAGAAATGTCAATCCATAATTTGTAACATGCTGAGCAGAATCATCACCTATAGCATTTCCCTCGCTAAATTAACTCAGTACCGAGCTGCACCAATGTGTAACTTGGTCTTGCACAAACACCCACATTTGCATTTCATTCAGTCATGCTCCTGGATATTACTCTGTAGTACCATGACAAGAATGTGGCATTCTGCCTTCAAAGGATTTGACAAGGGCACAGTTTAGGGTTCACAACTGAGAACACCTGACTACACTTTAAAAAGGGATCTCGCAGGTGAATGCTACCCTACTAACTATTGGATACCTTTATTTGATAAACTTGAAGGGAATTTCATGATGCTTTTTGCCCAAAGAAACAAATTCTGAACTCATTCTGTATTAACCAATGTGTTTTGGTAATTTGCTGATCTCAGGAAAGAATCTGGAGCCAAATCATTTTCACTACAATGTTTTCCAGCTATAACAGAAAAATAAGGGAAGGGTCAAATCTCTTCTCCCTTAGAGGATATCATCACAGCTATATGTACGCTATCATTGTGGAAATTTCCTCACCAATTTCATTCATGAGTTCTGGTCTCCTGATCTCTTGGGTGGCCTACTTGATAATTTTCTTGGGAGATGAGCTACCTTTCTCCAAGAGTACACCTAGATAGACTGAGCAGAGAAAGTGGTTTGCTACACATTCTGATGCAGGCAGAGTATGGATGTAGACTATACCAGGTTAGGTTGTGTCCAAAATTTACTTGTGCCCTAAAATGCCCCCCTCATTGCTACATGATAGCCTTGATGTCACACATGAAAGCTCTGTGCTGCTGAACTACAACACACACTTTGTATTATCTCAGGCACCTTTAGTTAAAATTTCTCATAGTATCTTTGAGTCCATGGGGCATCACAAGGAGCCCACAGGAAACTCAGGCTAATGCAATGCAGTAATGGATTTAAAGAGTCAGTCAGTCCTCTCTACAGAGGATGACCCTGAGAAATGCGAATACAAAACATCCTCCTCCACTGGGCCTCCAGGCCAATAAGTATTTCTAGGGGCAGATGGCATTTGACAGGTTAAATGAGGCCAGGATATAGTCAGCAGCTGCCGTTGCACTCATCAGCTGTTGGTCCTTTCTGCTACTAGTGCGTGTGTATTGTCAGTACTGTCATCCCAGCACTGTCATCCTAAAGACCTCAGTGCCAGCGCGTACAGTACCCAGAGATGCCAGTGCTAGTCATACAACACAAAACACTGCTGTGGGTTTGTTTTGGCAGCACAAATTCAACCTGTTTGGTCAGAAAGCATAGCCCTAACATGCTAATAGGTACAAAACGTTGATGCACCTGTATATACATGCAAGAACTCACTGGCAGAAAATTATGCCTGCTAGGTCAATTGAGAATATATGAAATTTCTGACTTCACTTATATACAGGGATCACTACAATTCTATATTAACATTACACCTGTAATTGGGATGGGAAGTTCACAAAGATCTATCTCATGGTCAGAGGAGCACATGATGTCCCATAAATATATTTCCCTTACTTTCTCCCTCAGGCTGTGATACTGCTCTCCTTGTTTCATTAATATACTCATCTTAACCCGTTCAACTCTTGGTCACTACTTCCATGAGGTATACTTTGATTAACATTTCAGCAAAGGCTTTATGGAAGTAAACATACTAATCAAAACTCCAACCACGCCTAAGGCAACAACAAGCAAAATAAATACACCAAAATAAATGAGCCTTCAAAGGTAATCTAAATAAAACTGTTATGCAACTCATTTTCCAGCAGGTGACTTCATAGCCATCTAAGATGTATAGAACTGCAAATACAGTGATAAAACACATGCACACACATGCACATAAATATCATTGACCATATAGCCAGTCTTTTCATCACAGAAGGAGATCAGTTCAGCAAGCCTGAGCTGTCCTTTGGAATATGTGTTTAATGTTTTCAATTACTTTCTTCTCTTTCATGTTTCTTTCACAGATTCATAGAAATGTCTGGGTTGGAAGGGACCTCTAGTAGTCATCTAGTCCAATCCCCCCTGCTGAAAGCAGGACCATCTTCAACTAGAGCAGGTTGCTCAGAGCCTCGTCAAGCCTCACCTTGAGCGTCTCCAGGGATGGGGCCTCAAACCACCTCCCCGGTCAACCTGTTCCAGGGTTCTACCACCCTCATGGTAAAGAACATCTCCCTTACATCCAATCTAAATCCTCTCCTTTCTAATTTAAAACCATTACCCTTCATCCTTTCACTCCAGGACCTCTCCAGGCTTTGTATAAGCTCCCTTCAGGTACTGGAAGGTAGCTATTAGGTCTCCCCAGAGCCTTCTCTTCTCCAGGCTGAACAATCCCAGCTCCCTCAGCCTGTCCTAGTAGGAGAGGTGCTCCAGCCCCCTGATCATCATTATGGCCCTCCTCTGGACCCACTCCATCAGGTCCATGTCCTTCCTGTGCTGAGGGCTCCAGAGCTGGATGAAGTATTCCAGGTGAGGTCTGACCAAAGCAGAGTAGAGTGGCAGAATCACCTCTCCATCTGCTGGCCATGCTTCTTTTGATGCAGCCCAGAATGCGATTGGCCTTCCAGGCTGCAAGCACACACTGGCTGTTCATGTCCAGCTTCTTGTCTACAGCACCCCCAAGTCCTTTTCCGCAGGGCTGCTCTCTAGTGCCTCTTCCCCAAGCTTGATAGCGGGGATTGTTCCAGCCTAGGTGTAGGACTTTGCACTTGCTCTTGTTGAACCTCATGAGGTTCACCTGGGCCCATCTCTCCAGCTTATCCAGGTCCCTCTGGATGACATCCAGTCCCTCTGGTGTATCGACAGCACTACTCAGCTTGGTGTCATCTGCAAACTTGCTGATGGTGCACAAATGTTAAACAAGAAAGGCTCCAGTACAGACCCCTG